>JAZHYW010014633.1:0-25889 GCA_037355805.1 Ixodes ricinus
GAGCCTTAGGATCGCGCTTTAAGTTGCGTTCAACTGAATTTCGTCAGTTCTCCCAATCACGCCGTATCAAATTCTTGGCCGCTGAACTATACTCTTTAAACAGACACTTGCCATTTATTTATGCCGGTGCTCTTGTACTTTTTATGATACCTCGCTTTCTTACGTAACGCATCACGTAGCACTCTGAAAATCCGAAAAGGATCAGTTGCTAGTTTGACCACTTCTTGCGTGGAATGAAATTATTCATGGCTGCAATTGCGATGTCTGTTAGACCTTTAACTGCGCGATCGATATTGGAACAAAGTGAAAGAACACTCCAGTCTACTTTGCGAAGGTGATTGTAAAGACCAAGGTAATCCCAACGAGAGTAGTTGTACCCTAGAGACTGATTACTCGCCCACGTCCAAGCAGGCAGTAGGATAGAAAGGGTGAATAATGGATGCCATTTATCGATAGAGACAAGAGGGCAGTCAGCAGCCTCGAAAGTGACAGCTGATATGTTTGTCATGCAGAAGTCAAGCGTATTTCCAGCCCCGTTTGTTGTAGTATTAAGCTGATAAAGCCCATTGAAGTTGACAAACTCCATCGTTTCTTTGGCTGTAGCACGTTCCTCAATTGATGCAGCACTAATCATGTTTGAATCCCAATCAACGCTAGGCACGTTAAACTCACCAACCATCATCACATCATCGGTTGAAAAGTCTACAGCACCGGAAATGTAATTCAAAGTGGCTATGAATGATAGTGTGTAAGAACGAGGTGGGCAGTAATAATTTCCACTTATTAAGTTAGAGCCGGCCCGAGAACTGATTTGCACCCAACAAACTCATTTCCTTCTTACAGATCAAACCTGAGACAACATGGTAACGACATATGCACCGCCGTGAGAACCCCTGCTTCCAGAGTGGCCCGCGAACCAGTTGAATCCCTATCACATCTGTAAACGCAATATTCGTCAGTAAACTATTCGTTGCTGGTGATTACTTTGTAAGCCGAATTTCGTGATACAGATTACATGAAAATCGGAAGTCGTGACACCTTCAAAGGAAGCATCAGTTTTGGTTCGTAAGCCGCGAGCATTTTGGTAATATACACGGATTTTATCCATCACGAGTCCTCGTTAGCTGTTGGTCTCTCTGAATCTGGGCCACGCAAGGGTCCCCAAAGGGCCTAAAGAGACTACCTTCCGGCCATACGCTAGAGTCATTACTTTTGATCAGGCAATCAATAGTAGTGCTCTACATGAAAGGAACGGTAATAATTGTGCTTGCTGCGAAGTTTGGCACACTGAAATGTTCCAGTGTGGAGCACTGAAGACTGGAAGTTGTTCACATCCTCGGACTTCGTGTCCGGGCTCAGCCTCGTCATGAAAAAGTTCCCGGTTTACAGGTGGCCGCGGAATCGAGGAGGAAGCATTGTGCACGAACCAACTTTCCGACAAATGCACGAACCAACTTTCCCGAGTGGACGTCGCTTCTTTCTCGTCACAAGCTGAAATCCGTCGTCGGTCACTGAGCCTGCCATATATGATGTATACTCGACGACACTGCTGGCGTGCTCGGGGACAGAGCTAGAGGCACATGCCTGAGATGGTGGAGCGATGTTCCGCCCAGCAGTTTTTTCTTTGCAGGACCAGCGTCATCACTCGAGGTGGCGACTGTTTTCGGTAGTATTCTGACTACTCATGGCTACGGCGTAACTCTTATGGGCTCAAAGCTCTGCACGATCGGTATTCTTGGGAGCAACACGGACGAGCTGCCTCCAAAGCGATTTGGCTTGTTGAAGCTCACGTCTTATCATGGCGTTTTCCTCACGGAATACCTTGATTGTGGCTACAAGCAAGTCCACTTTGGCTGTCAAAGATAAAACGAGCCTTTCGAGGGAGCTGCACTGTACCGTTGATTTGTTGTTGGAACCTTTTCCCTCGCCGTCCTTCACAGCGTCTTTTTAGGGCGTGTCCGTCGGGGTGGCATTCAGCTTCGCTTCATAAGGGTCACGTGGCTTCGAACACGAGTTGCATTTGTAGCTACTCACGCCTTCGGCGATTAAAAGGTTGTAGTCGTCTCCACGAACGTTAATACATTTACAATGAAATCGACGCAGGCATGCACAGCAATTAAGATACTGTTGGCTCCAATAAAATGGGGCAGAGCACAACGGACAGACGTCCTTCTTGGCAGCCATCTCTGCCAATATGGTCAAGTGAAGCCAATTCGCACTGTTTTGTATGGAACGGTTTGATTGGATCAATCAACTCCTCAGAAAGCTGGAGAGACAACCCATTTTCAAGAGGTAAACAATTAAGGCATTTTGCAGGAAATCTGACAAACCTCGCTGTCAAGTACCATTCTTTTTTATCGCAATGCGCAAGGAAAGCTGCGGTTTGTGGTCCTTCACTAGGAACTTTACGGATGAGGCTGCCCTTATTCTACCACTGATGCTGCTAACAGCGGACTAAAACACATTTGTTAAGCAATCTAATCACACACCTATTGATTTTCTGCATATGCTCGACACACTCCTGGAATAGGTGACCCACGGCAGATTGCACTTTAGCCTTGAAAGATCGAGTCATTATCTAATACCGCAAACCTGCCCGTTTTATTCGTCTGCATTTACACCAAGTCATTCTGTGCCAGTTTCTATTTTACTTGCCTAATCTTTCTAAAGTATCTCCAATCAAGTGCAACGCATCATTTACTAATCTGGATAAAACCCTGAAAGCCTGGGCTTCTAATACGGACTTATCATTTTGGTTCCCTATTCTCCTGCTTTGCCTGTACTGAAGACGCCAGATCAAGTCTAGAAGGTTTGGTTGTTTGACAAATACTTGGGCCCACCACGGAGGACGTTCTGGAGGGTTTCAGACAAGCGCATTTGTCCCGGATTTACAACACTTTGTTCAACCTGACGCGTAGGCAAATCAACCAAGGTTTTTTAACAAGCCTGAGACTCCATGGCAACGTTTTCTAGTCCTGCCATCTGAAATTCATAGAATGCCTCTGTTTTGTTCCAAGCTGCCTTAAATGGCGGAGATTTTAACCGCAACCAAGCACCGTACTCAAAGGAGCGCTTAAACTCACTACCCCTATAAATTGTCCAAAGATTCTCACATACGCGTTCGATGTCTTTCATCTGTTCATCGACGGCATTCCTGTAGGACTTGATGATTTTCTTCTTGACACTCCAAAAGCAGTCTAAAGAAAGAAAGGTACTTGCACAGCTCCGGGTCGACGAACTTCTTCCTGAGGCACCAACTGAAGGCACACACATCCGATTCAAGCTGACCAAGCTTGAGTCCGAACTTGCTGAGCACGATGCACGTGCACGCATCCCATGACGATGGAGGGAGTTCCGACAAAAGGGACAAAGGACACATACCAAAACGTGCTATTGGCAAAGAAACGCCAAAGCCTATTTTACCGTATCACAGTTGCCATTCTAAGGCAGTCAAGCGAAGAGTGGAAAATTCACTTGTTAGAAGTGCAATGAAAGAATCATGCTGTTATCGCCTACAGAATGAACTGATTATTCACATCTGAGTTAGCACAGCCAGGCTATTGCTCGAATGCTTTAGTCAGTATGGCACGGAAACTCCTGTTTGGCTTAGCGGAAAGCAATGTGGCTTAGCGAAAACAAAACAACTTCGAATACTTCGCGAATAATGCTTGCTATTTGATTCGATTTGCTTCGTACTTTCGCTGTTCGAAGTATTCGAGTTCTTCGAATACTTCGGAAACTACGAATAACGCGGAACTCGCCGATTAGTATCAACTTGCGGTCGAGTTCCCTGTCTTCTTTTGGACAAACATTGTTTTATATGATGCACTGGAAAGTTATTTGCGGTAGCGCGATCTGTCCTCTGCTTGCCATTGACGTCTGGATTTCGAAGTTGGCGAAGTGGTCATGACGCAAACGTTGCGATAGATTCGATGAAGTTTGCAACGGCACGTGCATCGTCGTAAGCACAAAGCACAAACGCGACGGACCACTTTCACAACTATGGATTCGGATATGAATTTTCGGCTGACCTCGGCTATCGGCAATATCTGGCTCGTGTTATTTTCCGCCTAATTTTCCGGTTCATCAGTTTGCCGGTATTCCTTTTATATGTTTCTACCCGTTTTCACTGACAGAAATAACTTGCTCTCTCCGAAAAAAAAAAAAAAAAAAAACGACGTCTTTTTGATTTTTTGCTTCTTTGTGTCACCCTCTATCGGCAGAACTATTGCATACGGAGAGAAATGGCGCAAAGCCAAGTGCGGCTGCGCGGCTCAATCGCACGATTAGCACCATTAGCACGATCTCCAAAAGAAAATTAGGTTGTGTGTATGTTTATACAGCCTAGGACTTGGTCTGCCTCCAGGGGTGACGAGTCTCCTAGCTGTAGATGAGAATTAGCCAGAGCACAACTGCTAGCCTGGGGTCTTTAACGTGCACCACGCAGTAGTGATACGCGACCACACGCCGATACGATGCTCATCCAGATCGAAACGGGCAGGGGTGGGGATTAAACCCAATATCCTAGGTTCCGCAACGCGAGCTTTCGCTCCAGGTGCACCGAGCTGGTGTGCTCTAGCCCACTCGGCCGCCAATCCCCCCAGCACAATCTCCAATCCTGCTGTTGCCTGCCGACCCGCCCCGCTTGTGTACTTCGGTTTACGTTCACGTGGTTGCGTTCACCCGCGTAAAAAGATTTTGCACAAAGTCGGTGCAGCTGCGCGACGCGGTCATCGACTTTGTATTGTGGCTTGCCGACCCGCCATCTCTTATGTACTTTTGTTTACGTTCACGTAGTTGCGTTCGTCCGCGATGCGATTTCCGACTGCGTTGTTTCTTGCCGACACGCCTCCACTTGTGTACTTTCATTTCCGTTCTGTAGCTCTGTAACTTCACTCCTTGAAAGGTGTTTTACTGGGTGATCTTTTACTTGATCTTTATTTTTTCGGTCACATGTGTGACATTCTTGTTATTCCAGTGAAATTGACCTTTTCATAAATGTTTAATGAAAAAAAAATATTCCAGTTGTGTTTTGATTGAGCATTCTTGTTTAGGAGGCAGCACTGCTTCTAGAGATTTTTTCTAATATAACTTGTGATTGAATTCAAATTAAATTTACATAGTAATCTGCCATTTCAATCTGACTACAAATATGTACTTGGTTCTGATGTAACCTAATTAGTTTTGTTATAATTGAAAATTTAATTTGTAAAGTTTATGGGAAGAATCAAGACGAATTGAAATACTGAATTAAGAAAATAAACATATATCAGTGAACTAAAAGGTATGTGGAATACAGATAGGCATAAATGAAAGCCCTAGGATGCTTTTTAAACGTTTTAGAACACTGTTCTTACTACTTAGTATATTTTTGCCTCAAGGAGCAGTGTCTCCCCTTAATTCACATCAAATAGAACATTTTTTTTTCAAAAATGTTCTGATTCGAAACTGCTATTCGTATTTGAAAGTATTCGAATCGATTTGATTCGTAACATTTATTATTCGATTCGATTCGTTCGACAGATTTCAATATTCGCACACTCTCTAGATATAAGCATGAGTGATAGGTTCATTCCATGCACAGTGCCAAAAACGCTCATATTGGCCGAGGAGCGCTTTCAGTACGATGATGCTTCATAGCGATCTTGGGGCGACTGGTTTTAACGACCCTTTCTGAAGCTTCGAAGATTTGAAATGGTCCAAAATGGTGATCACCATGGCAACCGACAGCGGTGAGTCAATCATCTTGAGTAGTTTTGTCGTCCTTATGTTGGTATTTATTTGTGTCTGGCAAGCAGGTGGGAAGGCAAAGGCGCTACTGACCCAGATCAAGTGAGTCTCAGTTTCCACTGCCTCAGGGTTGTTTTCAAATTACCAACAAAAAGTTTTCTTTCCGCCAAATGAAAACGAAGTATTAAAGTAAGATCTGGCAACAATGCAATCTTGCCGAAATTCTAGAAAAGTTCGGAAAAGTTCGGCTTCACGGAATACCGAAATTCGGCACCGAATTTTTGATTCGGCAAAACTTCGGCCCATCATTAATAAATACCCGGTCAGTGTCCCTTCAATGCGATGCTGACGACTTATTAATGGGCAGCTCACGACACGTTGAACCATTCAGCAGTTCAAGATTCACTCAGCGGGGCACAATTTGCCTACAAGGACAGTGAACTGAACTCCAGACGACGAAGCGGATGCTTATGGGCAACAGGACAAGGCAAGGATGGACGCGATAGCGTAGATGGGCCTGTGACACATCGGGCAACCCTGCGCAATTTGTGGTCGGCCACCGCTGACGCCATAGAAGTCGCAGGTACTTTTCAACAGTCACCAGCAGGCAAAATGAAAAATGACTGCCTGCTTCACTTTGGCGCTAAAAAAGCCTAAAGCATTTCGAAAAAAAATAAGAGTGTAAGAAAGCCAAGAAGGTGCCTAGAATCCAGTCGTTTCACATGTAAAAACATGAAAAATCGAGTAAACAGGATTCTTTGTACGCGGCATAGAGTGCACACTCGGAGCAGAAAAAAACTCTGTACGCGTTTTACTATTGGCGACGTGCCCGACCAAAAGCGTCTTGTCATCAGCCATCTACGACTAGTGAAACGCTGACCATGACGCACTTAGTAGGATGCGTTCTGCTCTCATCGGTGGAACTAAGAGCAAAGGCAGATTCTAAACTCTGACGATGTTGATTTAGAAATGTGGTGACCAGGCTTCCACCGCGCTTTACGCACCATCTAACTTGTCGCCCGCTACTAATAGTCTGGGTCGTGACCTCAGTGATAGGAACCATTTTAAGGGCGACACCGAAACATCTCGTCGCTAGAATCCCTTGCGGCATTCAGTCGCGATGATCACTGTTTCTAATCAACAGCGTACGTATTCCAAATAAACAAGTGCTGGTTTTTTAAGCAGGTATCCTTCTCCCATTCTTATAAGAACACTTAATCACTCCCCCCCCCCCCTCTCCGACCGGCACTATCTTGCCCCTGCGTGATGTAGCAGGAGATTTGTTGATAGTGGAAAACAAGAGATAGCGCATGACATTTTATGTCAGCGAATTGAATAGCGCCAACCCACACAGGGAAGAGGAAATTCCTACTTTGAGTGACTGACACTACTCACTTTTCCTGCGGTTTTTTTTTTCTTCTACACAACCTGTTAATATTTCCTCTCGCAACGTCTGGCATGGGTCAGAGCAGAAGCTTTCATAAGTCACACGTTTGTAGTGATTTCTGGGGAACAAAATCAAACTATTTTGTCAGAAAACTACAAAAATCGAACTATTCCAATTGAAAGGTAGAACAATGAGTATAACATCAACTAAATACAACACTCTAATGACCGAACGCGCCGCTTAGCTAAATATGCATATGCAGTATCAGCCACACCACTGTTAAAAGAGCTCAGGTGTTCATTTTAGGATCTACCAAGATTGTGTGGATAAATACGAGGACATGTTAACTGTTTTGGTTACAAATGAGTCGTCCAAGATACAGAGAAGCGTGTTGGGCCTCTTGGCTCGTTGGTGACCGCGCCAAAAACTTGCCGACTTGCGGTAGCTCAGGCATCGTGATTCGGCTTCCCAAGACTGGTGTCGAATTGCATCCGCCGGGTTCTTCATATGTTTAGTTTCCATACGTGGAGTATACCCAATATACCCCAGGTGAATGCGTAACACCTTACTATGTTAATAGTGCGTCACGCTGCCTTGGCGTCAATAGCAGCAGGTTTAAGATAAACGCCCCCCCCCCCCAATCCCTCAAAAGATAATCCACTACAACATTGACCTGGTTACACATTTCTTTATTTTTTATACACTTTAATGCAGCACGTTTCGTTTTTCTTTTTTGCAGATATCAAATGACCGGTTGTGAAGGGTCCAACGAAGAAAGTTAGAAGAAAATCGAGGATGAAATTTTAATTAATTGAAGTACGAAGTTTCAATTAATTCAAATGTTTTGGAAAACCGCAGGCGCGATGAAACGTTTTCGTATAAATGGTATCTGCAAACGGAGTCATAAAACATTTGCTCTGTCTTATAGCACTTTTGATCAACTCGCACCGGAATCACCCTGAAACGAGGACAGTGCACAGCGCTCCCCGGTTGTGCAGCGCGATGCCGGTGCAACATTCAGGACAAATTGCGCCGCGCAGGTGCACTGCGGCGAGTTGCACCATGCCTCACCTCGCGTTACGATCTTTCTTAATGTGAAAGCATTAACTGTCCCAAGGAGGGGAGCTGGCGTTGTCCGTAAGCGCTAAAAACGGCAGAGAAATTTCTCCAGGCGGTAACCGCGAAAAAATGGCATAAAAATTATTTCCGCGGAGCGGCTATTAAAATGGTCGCGACGCACCGGATTGGCTGCGACGGATTGGCCGCGCCAGACTGGCTGCAGCCCGCGTGCCGCGGCACCGCTCTGGAGAGTGGCAGGTGCACCGCTCTCCAACCCCAGAGTCCGGCCGGGCGGCCTCCGCAGCGGCTGCTCGGCCGGCCTCTGCGGTTAAAAATCGCTTTTAACCGCAGACTAGCGGGGTGCTCAGCTTGTAGGAATACGCCACGCATACGTATTCTGTCGTATTCCTACAAGTAAACGCTCTCAAGTGTAATCCAGTAGTTTTTTCTTTTCTTGTGTAGGTCCGCGCGTGGTGCCCGTCTGCTGGAAATTTATCTCTTTTTTTTTTTGCTCGCAGATTTGGCGATCCCACATAATGAACATCGTGGAAGTGATTGTCGATGGAGTAACGAAGCGGGTGACAATTCCACAGGTATGTATTTCCCATCATTGTAGGTTCAAGAAAAGAACCACCAGATAAAAGCTGTTCTCCGGTGTCATCGAAGCACCTCCCAACGCTTTCCACAAAGTTCCTAACTTTCGGGCTCTCCTTGCCACCACAGCAATCACCGGTAATCGTGGCGATGGTAAGAAGCTTGTCGTCTCGCTCCCAGAAGGGCTGAGGATTTCATCGAGTGCAGCTACGAGGCGCGTTCTGTTCTAAGCAAGGTCGCCATCTCGACAGACTGCGCGTGTGCTCTTCCTGCCATCTCCTCGAATCCCGCTCCTGGCCGCAATGCCTGAGGAGACTGCACCACGGCGCACAGTATATTTTTTGTTGCGCGTTAGGGCAACGGAAAGTCGCACCGGGAGGGTGCGCTTTGTTGATCGAAGACGTCCGATGCGCACTGTTGCACTTGATCGAAGACGAAGGAGCTCACCTCGCAGGCCCGGTGCGCACCGGTGCGGATGATCGAGGGTGCGATTAGGAATTCTTCGGCGTGCCTCAAGAGTATCGGAGATTTCCACAGGCCAAAATACTTCAGCATCATGTACTTATCTACCCAACTGTTGTCGAGTGGTTCAATGGTAGTACAAACAGACAGAGTGACTACGCATGACGATGACCCTGAGACTCCGGGCAAAAGTAACACATACACTGTTGAATACTTTCGGAATACTTCCTACTTTCTTAGTAATAAGCAAAGAAAAAGGAAAAAAATATCGTTTTTTTTCACGAGAAACGAGACAAGAGAAGCCGACGAAGACGAAGCATAACGGTAACCACGGGCGCACAATCGAGCTCCACGTCTTCATGAAAATTTTTACATTAAACCCTTTCTTATTCTTCTCAACTACGATATCTTGTACAAATATATGGTGACTAATCCCGGGATGGACTCACTGAAGGAGGTTTTGATTGTCGGACCGATCAGCCGCAGCTCACCCAGAGACCTAACGGAAACGTAACGAGCCTTCCACAGGCAATAGCAATATTTCACAACTAACCTCTCTCGATGAACATATTGCAACGACAAACAACGTTAACGCAACGCTTTACTTACCACTAAGAAAATCTATAACAGAAAAAAATTGAATTCTACAAAGGATCGAACGTGAAAAAGGACTGCGCTCAGATACGAGGCCATGAACATTTTAAATTACAAAGGTTTACCATTTTTTAATCTATCGTCATTCACAGAAATGAATAAAATGGCTGAGCATTTGGATTCTATACGGTGTTAGCCCTTCATTTTAGACACAGGGATAGAATCATTAGTTAAGGAGAGGGACTTTGAGGAAGAATATACACCTTACCTCGAGTACAGCGACAACATCACAATCCTTCCCACCAGACTGAACCTCTAGACTAAGAAAAGGAAGGATGCAAAAAAAAGTAACTCATCAAATGCCTTCGAGAATCATGCAAAACATCAACGACATGGCGATCGATCAAGACCTGGACTGAAATACCGAGAGCGAGACGACGTACATTAGGATGGCCTGAAGGAGTGAGAACACACCTGCTTTAGGTATCAACGCCATGTCTTCCATGGACAAGTTAGAACATGGAGCGATTACATCGAAACACGACAGCGAAAACGCAGAAATCGCGGAGATCGTGCGTAATGGTCGTAAACCAAAAGTATGTCCCCCTCAGAGCGTCTAGTCGAACAGCAAGCAACTAGTACCATAAGACTTTAACGACAAACAAAATCGCTGAAGATAAATTCAAAATTAAAAGAGACTCATAGACACGTTACTGAACCAGTAGCGAAAACTTTTGGCCCAAACACGAGCAAGCAACCACATCTCACGACAGAGTTTATCAAAAGCTGAGACAAGAGGACGTTCATCTCGATTATGTCATTAAAGGAAACAGGGAAGAAAGCTGAGCGGAAACAAAAGAAATGGCGCAGATTCAGGGGTTGCAGCAAACGAAATCAACAAAAACTTGTAACAAATATCTCGACAAAAGCTGAGACGCTACAACACAACGCACCCACGGAATATATATATATAAAAAAACCTCGGATCCCATCAACTGCACGCAGCAAACGGAAGAACCAAAATTATCTGCTAAGAAGGATGAAGTCAAATCAACGAAAGACAGAACGAAAAAAAAAAAACGCAAAGGAAAACTATCTAGAGGCAACAGACGCGCTCCTTTTTCTAGGCGCCTTCGCGTCATAAAAGGCGTTCTGAGGTATCTGACACCTAAAGGCCTGTTTCCAAGACGCACAAGAAGACTTCGATGCTCTCTCTGGAACCTCAATGCTGTCCGCCGAATGACAGGAAGACTAAAAAAGCCACGCCTGATGAATGGAACGGAGATGTGAGCACAGATTCGCAGCTTGAGCGAAAACTTATGAAGCTGGCAAACGAAAAGAACACAGCAAACCATCACGCACTTGAAACGATCTTGGGTCACTTTCGTAAGAATAGATGTTGAAAGTTTTTTCCAGTAAAAACAAATGAAGTAGGTAGAGACATAATACAGTAGAAGTAGAGGAGAAGGGCTCATCCGACAGCGTGGAACGCAACTATAACGTAGATACTTGATATAAAACCTTGTTTATTTAAAAAACTCTCGATCAGTCGTCCATTAACGTTACATACACCTTTTAGTTTATGTGTTGTGTTTACAAGCAGTCTCGGGTTTTTTGTCACGCTTATTATTTACCGGCTCGTTTGCGCCTTTGCATTCAATTCAGAGATAGATTTGAGGCACCACTCATAGCTCTTTATTAAAAGTTCATTTAAGGGTACCCCAGAAAAAACACTGTGTCAAGTGTAGAGTAAATATGTTTGAAAGTTTCAGGGGCTTTGTCAATTCAGGCAGTTAACGGCCTCTGGGACAAACATGCCTCGTTTCCCTAAGCCTGATCCTCAGAGAAAGGGCAGAGACGAAGGTATAGGCAATACCACGCCGAACCCATGCATTTCTTTTTAAGAAACTCCTTAAATTGTAACATATGCATATCAAACAAACGGAACGTTTTTTCACGAAATGGGAGACGCAGATATATTCGACTCGACTGAGTACATTTTACCCCCTCACAAACGACAGTTCTGAGCAGTAGCGTTCTAATAAAACACATAACGATATATCAAGGCAAGTACAGTCGCGGCGGGAGTTATTAGCTCCACGCGAGCGCGCGTTTGTTTCCTAATGGGATAGAACTAGAGATGAGGTTGAAGCGAGTCCATGCGGAATGGACGGAGGAAGCCGTCTCAACTTAAGGAAACCGTTGTTATTATCCACCTGCTGCGGGTGAGCGTAGGTTCGAATGAAAAGAGGGGATGATTCTGTAGAGTCAAGATCGCCGAGCACGAATAAGATGGCTGTTTTGAAAGGGAGATGGAAACACGTGTTTCCTTCTCTTTTCCTCTTTCCAAGCAGCCATCATATTCGTGCTCGGCGATCTTGACTTCTGCAGAATCATCCCCCTTTTCATTCGAACTACGCTCACCCACAGGCAGGCAGATGATAACAACGGTTCTCTTGAATTGGGCGGCTTCCCCGTCCACGCCGCATGGACTCGCGCTGACGTAATCTCTAGTTTTATCGCAACCCACCAGTCAAGCGCCCCTCGAAAATAAACGCGCGCTCGCGTGGAGCTATTAACTCCCACTGCGACTGCGCTTTTCTTACTGGCTTCAAGAGACAAAGAAAAACCTGGGGACAAGAACATTACCGCGTCAACTACCTCTTTCTGAAACACGACGAGCGTTGCTTGATTGACGCTATAGGACAAAACATGGAAAGTTGGCAAGTCAGGTGACTCTTTTGTTTTGGCGAACCCTATAGTGGAGGGCTGGTTTCGCTCTCGCAGAAGAATGAACGAAGCATACGCTGTCGTACAAATACATTTTATGTGTAGATCGACCATGGGTGATCTACACAATAAAACAGCAGGCTTCACCTCGTCGGCTTCCATCTCAAATGGCTAATAACTACAGTAAAACACACTGTGCAACGTTTATATAAGAGTGTCGGCCCGATGCGCCCGCGCAATTGCACTGTTGCACGTGTAACTGCCTCGTTGACATTTAATCCGAATACGTATCAACTCCGAAACTAAATCTTTTCCGGCAAAAGGTTGTTCGGTCGTCTGGCAGCGCATTATATAATTGTTTTCAAGCTAGCTGAAACTAAGGTTCAGCGGTAATAATAATAATATAATGTTCTTATTTTATGTGCCCAGAACAACCACACGGGTCTTCACATTGGCGCACACCAGATAAACAGAAGAAAACAACACACGTACAACATCAAATGTACAAATTAACGTGACTACAAGAGGTGGAGCACTTCACACGAAACGTAATAGAGTTTCAACTTTCAACTAGACTTGCCAAGATTCCGGCGAAAAACTGGGAGATCTGTGAAAATGTTCAAGCTAGAGGATAGCGATTTTATTAAATGAAATTTGCATACGGGACAGTGTTGAGTGTTTAGACATGGATTGAGCGTAAAAAACTAACATTTCTGGTAACGCGACAAGGAACATCAAAATCGACAGAATTCAGAAGTTGGTTAGCATCAGTCCAACCATTTGCCACCCTGTGCAAAAAAATCAGATCACGCTCGAATCTTCTATTTGACAAATACCTAAGTAACACACTATTAAGAAGAAATTCCTGATCATCATAAAAGCGACGCTGAAAATGTCTGTCAGTGTAAAGCGACGCTAAAAAATAGCTTTAGGGCTATTCATTGTTTTTCGTACTCAGCTCTAAGCAGCATTTGCAGATTAGCGTTTAAATTATTCTCCATATAACGCAAATCGTCTAGTAATGGAGGCGGACCTTTCGACCGCAAGCCTCTTGGACATCTCGTTTGACCGAATCTCGAATATATCGCCTTCCGTACTATTACAGTCCGTTTGAAACTGTCTAACTTACCCAAACGTATTCATCATTGGGCAGTTTTGTATTAATGTTCTAGGTAAACTTTTCTTTCGGCTTGAACTTTTTCCATCGATTCGAGAGTGCGAAGGCGCATTATAATCCAAGAAGCGAATTCCGAACTTTCCATTTATTTACAGTCTTCTTTATTCAAATCAAAAATCATTGAGCAGGCCAACTTTTTTATTCCGAAAAAAATTATCCGCCACTGGACTGAAATGACGACAGGGAGGACAAATAGATAATGGACCGCCCTTCCGTGCTTGTGATACGCATCGACTCCTATAAAAGCAGACATTTAAGAAATTTTATTCCGCTAATAAAAAGACATACAACGGTGGTAAATCAAATATTACAAAAACTGTAGAAAGAGTTTTAGTGATTTATCTACCTAGACATGGTTAAATTTGGGTACAAAAAGAGGAAAATAGGGAGAAACACACAGAGGACAAACAAGGACACACTAACAACTTACATGTAGTGGAAGCAATAAGGAAATAAAGTACAAACGGCGGAATCAGCTTGAGCTAGGGACATGCAGGCTCAAAGGCACATCAAACCGAGGGAGGCAGTCGGAGTCAGCCATAAGCATAGGATTGTATAAATGCCATGTCATTTTTTGTTAAAAAATATATACATGGCTGACAGATCGCTCGCCCATGCAAAGGATGTTAAATGCTTCAAAACTTTCTCTGGTGGCTTTGTGAGGGTATTTATTCATTACCTTGTTTTATTTAAATTTTACTGATGGTGCACACTTACACGCTTGAGTGTGCAGGGGTAGGTGACCGCCCACGTGATTTTTAGAGAGAGGATCTGTTCCTGTAGCTGGTCGTTAACACACCGCCCCCCCCCCCCGGTCTGTCATAAAGGCATCTACCAAACGAAAGCGCGAAAGTATACATTGCATTTAAGGAATACGATACAGAAGTGTGGATATTATGTTTGTGGCACATATGCTTTTTGGTGTTGTTTTTTTAACCTTAGGTGTGACGTTTGAACAATTTTGACCCATATTTTGGGGGCTGGCGTCATGAATGTTGACATCACCTAGTGATGTCACGACTCCCGGAAATCGGGTCGAATTTGTGCAAAGGTGTAACCTGAAGTAAAAATAGCAGAAAACATATGTGCCACAAACATCATGTCCGCACTTAGTACCCTATTCCTTAAATGCAATCTATATTATCCCTTTTCATTAGGTAGATGCCAGCTTGGACACACGGGACGATGTGCACGCGACCGGCTATGAGGACACATCTCTCTAAAATGCACGGAAGGGGGTTACCCACCTCTGCATTGCCAAGCCTGTAAGTGCACACCATCCTTAGAAATCAAAAATATAATAGGTAAATACCATGACAAACACACCACGGAAATCTTAAAACACTTAACGTCGTTAGCTCCGGCGACTGATCTGTCAGCCAGTTGTGAGTGTGTGCTTCTCTGTCGTCTACGTGTTGCTCTCCTCTGTCCCTGTATTGTGCGCAACTTTAACCACGTTTATTGAGTTCCAAGACGCCTAACTGACCACCAGACATAAACACGTTACCCGAAAGAAGGAAGTAAACACCGCTACTCGTGACTCGCTCAGTAAGTAACTAAATACGTTACTCGTTACCGATTCTCAAAAGGAACGCGTGAGTTACCTCAAAAGCAACGAGTTACTTTTCACGTTACTTTGACGACCAAATACACAACTGTTCTTGTTTCATGGTTTATTGTTTTCTGTTTAGTAGTCGTTGCACTTGGGCAGTAGCTGCCTTTTGAAGTTTTCATGAGTTATGTTTCTCCGCTTCCTTGAGATTGCATCTCCGGCGACGCTGAAGAGTCGTTCTACCGACGCGCTCGAAGGAACGGCAGTGTCGTGGTTTAGGAAGAGCTGGTGAATCTTTGGGAACTCCACCTTCATTGAGGACAGCAGGTAATAAAGTTCTGAGCATTCCCGTGTTCGCAACCTCCAGGTTTACATTTGGTCTGTACTCGGTTCTAGAAGGTTCAACCAACGAACCTTATTGTGTTCGCTGGGTGAACGACATTCCCATCTGTAGAATTCAGTGCAGCAACGTTTATCGCTCAGTCGTTTATCGTGTTCAGCGATATACGTTGCTGTCATACTGTTTAGTTGTTTTTCGGGTTGCCCAGCTACCGTTCTCGCAATGGACGCGTACTCAGGTTGGAATAAAGAACGAGGCTGTTTATACGTTGTTGTACACGTTACTCCTCAAAACTAACGAGATACCGTTACTTGTTACTTGGCCTTAAAAGTACCTAAGTACGTTACTCGTTCCTTTTCTACAAAAGTAACTAAATACGTTACTCGTTACCGAAAATAGTAACTAGGTAGAGGTAACTCGTTACTTGTAACGCGTTACGTACATGTCTGCTGACCACCTTCCTACATTAGCTACCTGTTCATCCTGAGTTATCTTGGTGTCATATGTCCCCCGTGAAGAGCTGTTCGAATGCCGTGACATTCTAAACTGCTCTGTTAAAGATATATCCGACGGATAAACCAAAACTTAAGCAGGTGGCTCGAATTATCGAAAATTATCAGGAGGCACTCTGCCCAGACCCCTAATTTGAACTTTTGACAATCTAGGCTGGCAGATTTATGCATCTGATGAGTTTTTCGCAAGCAAAACAAAGTGTCGATTAAAGCGGTCGTTCTTTGAGTCAGCACTTTCTAATAGGAAATTGTATCAAATAAATAAGAACTGCAAAATGTCCATCTCCTTCACGTCTTGGATCGGGGATGATCGATCAAAAGCGATTACGGCTCGAATGCAGCATCAGCAAATAGTAGACGACATTGCAAAAGAAAGCCCGATTGCTTGTCTGTTTGTGCATTTTTCTCTTCATTCTGACGATAATCTGTAAAAGTCTCGGCTCGTAAGTGTTGGAGTGCCAAAAGTAATTTCAACTCGATTCCTCCCTACCAGTGCTCAATCTCGACCAACGGCCCCATAAGGCGCCTCACTGCTTGGAGTGTGCCACATCAAGAACAAGCAATAAGGTAATATTTTCATCTGGAAGTAACTATCACTGCGAACTTTTTCTGACAGTGTTTACTTTTAGATGCCCCAAATCCGCAGACATGATCGGAATTATTTGTCTGTGTCGGGGAGGTCGCAATGCACTACACCACACTTTTTAAAAGTCTCGATTTCCTCTTCCTTCGAAACAGGAGACCTTTAAGGCCGCCGCGACCTTCAAATTCCTCATGCTGCCGCCAGACTTGGACATTTGAACCAAGTAAAAATGAAAAAAAACTGTAGAGCCTCTGTTTGGTGTTTTTACCCAGTACTAACTTTGCCATTCTGGAATCGACGGCGACCATTTATCTGCAATTGCCGCAAGGCTTATATTGTTTTGAGTTTAATACCAATGTGAGAGTAAATACAAAAGTACAATTACTGAATTTCTGAAGGTTTAGTTTCCATATAATCTTGGCTCGCGACCTTAAAGGACAAGGTAAAGAGGCGCCGGGCGGCGAGGAAGGTGCGGAATCGTAAGTGATTATGTCTCGAGGTAATTTTTGTATCATTGCATTGTGTTTTAGTCTTTTACACTGTACGTAGTATATAAGCGTTGTAAGCCACGAAATGTATCCTTTTTGGCATGTCATAGCCATCTTGCAAGGATTCCAGTAAATAACTGGAAGAAAACAGGTACATAGTCCTGTTGAAAAAAAAAGCAAGAAAATCTAACTGGTCAAGCTGGTGATTAAGCTAGTCAAGCTGGTCAATGTGGTAATCAAACTGGTTTAACTAGCAATCAAGCTGGTTTAAGCTGGGAAAACTAGAATTTGAGCTGGTCAGTCTGGTTTAAATAAAAACCTGCATGGACTAACCAGAATGTCGATTTAGATTCAATCTGTTGTAGCTGGGAGCCAGTCTGGTCCTCACTGGTCATACTGGTCTTTCATGGATTCAATGTGGCCTAGCTGGGAGGCAAGGTGGTGAAGCTGGTCAAACTCCTAATCGCTCTGTTCAAGCTCGGCTTGCTGGGAGCGCGCACGCCAAGGTCGGCTTGTGCTGGGTCCTGGGATGATGCCACTTCCTGTGCCTTGTCCTCTCGTCTTTGGTAGACAGCCGGGCGTTTCATGCGCGCTGCGAGCTGCCGTTGTTTACGAGAAAAAAGAAAGAGAGAGTGGTAGGAACGGAGAATTTGAGACACGTTTTGCTAAGATTGGACAAATGTTTGAAGGGACGGCTTTGTGCTCGTTGTTTGGAGACTACTTGGTCGGCGGTGCGAGCAATGCGGGTTTCGAGGAGACAGCGAGCGGTAGCCCTATCAGCGGAGGAAGAAGTCGGACGTCCCGACTGAGGCGTCGCTTCGTGTCTTCGAACATATGTGTGCTCGGGGATGATGGCGGTGCCGAGGAGTATCGCCAATGCCATCCACGCCACACCGAAATCCTCGCCTCTGCCGACTATGCAAGAGGCCGCTATGCCCCATCACTCGCGGGACCCAGGTTCGCTTTCTCATCCGTGCAGTATTTTTATTCTCATTGCCTGTTTTTCGCGTGTGTCAAGTATTTTTCGTGTTGGGAGATAAGCAATCCAGTTATAATAACATTGTTTATTTTGCACCGATATCTACTGTCTGTGCGTCGGCTAGGTAGTATGTCAGCGCCGAGGATGTGTAGCATCTGAGCTCATGTGAGCAGGCCGCGAGTACGAAAATAATAAATTGGAAGCCGAGAGTTTAGATTGTTTATTTTGTGTATTAATTTAAACTTGTCAAACTGGTGCGGAAGTTCGCCAGCTTTACCAGCATGACCAGCATGCCAAACTGGGCATGCCAGAGCAAAAACCAAGGTTGAAGCTGATACACTGTTACCAGCTTAAGCTGTTTTTTTATGTGTTTAAAACAAGAAGGTTCTGTTGAGTGATTCGGGCGGTCGTAAACTTCACCATAAATTGATTCACGGCTTAACAGACATACTAGTTTGTTTATATTTTGCGGAGTTGTGTACGCGATGGCTCTGTTCTTTATCGAAAGTTCGCGGACATGTCAGAGAGTTTCGCCTAGCTACAGAATCTTGAAAGCTTTGTGTTATGGTGCAAGACGTGGCAGATCAAAATCAGCGTAATGAAGACAAAGTGCAGGTTTTTACCTCTAAACGTACGGCTTTAAATGCTAGTTGCATGCTCCAAAACAGTGCAATAGACAAAGTTACTAAATACAAATACCTTGGCGTGTTTCCGACAGCTAACCTTAGCTGGGAATCCCACATAACGAGCATAGTTACAAAAGCAAGCATATGGTTAGGTTTCGTTAAGCGCCATTTGAAGTTCGCTGTGAAGGAAACGAAGCTGATTGCCATTAACTCTACTGTGCAATCACAGCTTGAATTGGCATCGTCAGTGTAGAATCACCATCAGTTTTATCCAATATATTTGCTTGAATATGTACAACGCAAAGCTGAGCGCTAATACTGCAATACTTTAAACGTGAAAGTAGCCGTCACAGCAACGAAGAAAATATTCAAGTTTCCCCCTTGGAAGCATTCAAGGGCTAGTGTAGTCATAAAAATGTGACGCAGGTTATGTCATCACTCCCCAGAGCTGATGAAATAAAAATATCGTAGACCTGCGCATCACATATCCCTGCGAGCTGATAAATGTTGCAAACTTCATTTAGATGCACCAGGAAATAATCTTTCCAAGAACGCACCATTGTAAATGTCGACCGCTCTGTGGAACAAGCTGCCTGATATCAGTTTTGCTCCAACACAGATGATTTGAGAGATGCATTGAAAGCGCGCGACCGGTGTTCCGTTTGTTGAACCGGTATCTTGTTTATGTAAGTGCGCGTCACGGTATTGTACCTCCCTTCCTTATGTTAAGCCCAAATATGGGCAATTTCAGGATAAAAAAGATAAAAAACGAAACGAAACGAAGCAAGGCATGGGAACAAAATAAATTACTCCCGGCCTTTCTGGAATCGTGGGTGACTATAGGATCTCCATTTATGTGCGCTGAATACATAATCATTTGCTAATCTAATAAGTCTGATAATCTTATAAAAATAATCTTATGATCTGATAAAAGTAAAATGTTATAATTTTGAATACTAGATCTCAGCAATCATTGTTTTTGTTTTATTCTTTTTCGGCTCACTGGCGTTGCGTGTCCGACCTTCTTTGTGTCATGATTTTCTCAGTTTAATCCTGAACATTGCTCAACATGTCCACATTCGTCATTGTTTTATCATTCCTTTTGGGGTCCCATTATCTACGTTAATGTATGTAATTGAGATATAAAATACATATTCAAAATATTTTACAAGTGGGACATGAATTGCCTTTATTCAATACTATCTGGCCGTAATTTAAACCGATTCAAGCGATGTAATGTCAGTCAAAGAAACGACAGAAGTATTCGAGTGGCGTTTGGAAGATTTAGTTTATTTAATACAACACAGAAAAGAGCGAGCCTCCAATTTCTTTATATTTCATTTCATACTTATTTTTTCTTATATTGGAAACGAGCAATTTAAAAGGAGGATCTCGTTCCGAAATAGATTTCTTGGAGTCTGTCCCGTGAATGCGCATTTCGGAAGCCATAGGACGACTGTGCGTCAGCGTCGTTTCCGCCGTGCTGCCTTTATTGTCAAAAATGCATCTTTGATTTTTTTTTCTTTTTGGGAATTCCCGTTATTCGCGAAAAACAGCAGAGATTCCCTTAGATGAAATTCTTCATCGTAGAACAGGATGTCTTTTGTTGAACTGCAATATTATAAGTCTTTGAACGGACACGGTTCGTTCGCTTTTGAAGTTCTGCGTTTTGAAAAATGTCCTAGACGAATATATTATAATCAGGAGGACTTAAAAGCGCCAAAAACACGGACGAGAAAGAGAGGCATTCAACAGGGACTGGCGCTAGTCTATTTTGTATGTGATGAGCAGCCAATATACGTTTCCGCATTGTTTTAAAGAAAAATATAGCTGCAGTCAAATTGGGCTCCCGAAATATTAGGTCCTGAAGGAGCTCTAGTTTGTATTCAAATGTATTCAATCATTTTACAACCGACTTGCAGTAATAATAACTGGTGAACATCAGAATAAAACATGCATCTTTCAGAATCTTGTGCACAACAAATATAATTATCACCTGAGTTTCTATTCTATAGTATGGTCTTCTAGTTGTTTTTCTTTGTTTTTTCCATGACCCCTCACGTGTTAGGTTAATCAAATATTCCAGTTATTTTCATATCACCGTCGGAAATAACTACAAGGTAGCTATATAAAATATGAATTATGGACTACAAAAAAAAATTAACACCGTAATTGTGAAATTATATATGGAAATGCTGGTTAAAGTCGTACGTGATAGCCCATATATTCAAGGGTCCGTAAAAGACTCCGTTTATATGGGAACATCTCTCAAACCTGCTTGGGTTTTAATAACTTCCGCCATTTCACCAATTTAATATAAACGTATACGCCATGAAAACTAAAAGTTTGATTACCAAGGTATATTATAACTACGTCCTGAAAATCTGGATCCAGACCATAGCCTCCTCTAAGTACAATAACCCCCTTATTATGCGTAGCAAAGAGCAATGATGGATATAAAGGCAAATTTTGACAAAACACTCACTTCAGTTCTGTGTATTTTATCCCTTTGTGCAATTGAAATTGTCACCATTGGTGCGGATGCAAATATGTGGTAATTAATTGTCTCCTCAACTTTGTTGTTTTTGTTCTTTTCAGATTTTGTAGTCTTTAAACGAGAACTTCATTTGTACCTTTTCGGCTATTGACCCACACCGTACTTTCTAACTGTGGCAGACATCGTTACGGATTTTTCTTTTTGTTTTATATTTTATCTGCCACAATATTATAACCTAGTGGTTGTTCTGGGGCACGAATCAAACACAGCTATTATTATTATTATTATTATCATTGTTATTTGTTACATTATTTTGTTGTTTTGTTAATATTATTGTTATTATTATTACATTATTATTATTGTTACATATCACACATATAGTAACAAACTTCGGAGTGTAAGTTGTTTACTTTTTAATCAAAAAGTGTTTATGCCATTTACTCCCAGAAAGTCAATCGCGCATGCTCTAGGCTACAGCATACTTAGGTACGGCATCACTTTGTTCGCTAATTGCTCAAAACTATGGCATGACAAGATCAGTAGTATTCTAAAGGCTTATTGAAAAGCGTTGGATAACAAATCAATTTCACATCCGACATAGAACTCTTTGCAACTCTGCAACTACCAACTTTTTATTCTCTATTTCTACAAAGTGTTGTGCTTCGCCACTTCTGGAACGATGACTTTAAGCGTCCCTTCATCTCTCAAAGCAATTTTCGCCACGTAGCTCATTTTGAAACCCCGCGATGCTTTACGCGTTATGGTAAGAAAGTTCGCTCATATTACGTTCCCCACATCTTCAATCAGCTTCCAGAGCGTATTCTCAAGGCTACAACAAGAATAAATTTGAAGAAAATGTTAACTAATTTCAACATTGCATAATTTAGTGTACTTCTCATTGTAATCAAGACTTTTTTTTTTTACAAATCATTTTACGGCAATGTGATTGCTCCTCCTCAAGAAGAGTTTTATACTCTACGACATTTCTTCCGGTCTACTTCAGCCCATTCGTGCGCGTGTGCGCGTGTGCGCGTGTGCGCGTGTGCGCGCGCGCGCGTGTGTGTGTGTGTGTGTGTGTGTGTGTGTGTGTGTGTGTGTGTGTGTGTGTGTGTGTGTGTGTGTGCGTGTGCGTGTGCGTGTGCGTGTGCGTGTGCGTGTGCGTGTGCGTGTGCGTGTGCGTGTGCGTGTGCGTGCGCGTGCGCGTGCGCGTGCGCGTGCGTGTGCGCGTGTGCGTGTGCGCGTGTGCGTGTGCGCGTGTGCGTGCGTGCGTGCGTGCGTGCGTCTTCCGGCCTGTCTTCAAGCTGCAATCGCTCCCGAGGCAACGACTTGGCACTGCTTCGCTGTGGTTCAACGGCGCAACAAGAATAACATTTGTGCGTGTATGTGTGTGTAGATACGTATGGGCAAGCAATAAGATATTGCAAGCAAAGGATAATCTAGACATTTTAACAGACAACTTAGCATACTGGGTCTGAAACAGGACAAAGCCTGCATAAGCCCATGCAGGCTTTGTCCTGTCCCGCTAATTGAACTTCCTTAATCTTCTCACCATCACCAATAAACTTTTATTATTATTATTATTATTATTATTATTAAAGGGAACTGTACGTAAAAAGCTCAGACGTGTTTCTTGTCTACTTTATAATATGAAATCTCCTGTTTTACAATATGTCAAAAGATGTTCTATGATGCTTAGGCATACAGCGTTCTTCGCTATGGAATAACCATTTTTGGTGGCTGTTCTACGTTATGGCAAAAAGAAAATTGACAATATTTTGACTGGGATGTTTAGAACTATTATATACGGCACTGATGCCGGAACGAAACAAGAAAAAATTGATCATATGAATCTTCCATAATGTCAAGCTCTGCTTACTGAGAGGGTTGTTTTAAGTCATTTTTGGAATGACAGTTTTAATCTTCCCTACATTGCACCTCGGGCACTCAGACATACCACTCGTTTTGAGGTACCGAGAATGTCAACTAGGTGAGGCAGAAGACAAAGAACATTTTATGTAACCGGACATTTTCAACAGTCTCCCTGAGACAGTGTTGGAGTTGGACTCGAAAACAAAAAAATTGAAACAAGCCCTACTAGACCTATTGTATATCAAGTGTGCCTGCACGAACCAGATCCATATTCTGGACGTCTTAAACTGTGCTTTAAATATTTTTTTTCTTTGGCCAGTGATGTGATATTTATTACACCTCAACTACTGTGGCAACTTGACATGACCTGTGTTTCATTTCTTTTATATTTTGATGTGTGTGTGTACGTTTTTCATGTAATATGAGTAACCACATACCAACAACTCTGGACGCTAACTTGACCAATGCTTCAATGTTTTTTTTACCTTAAAACTTGTGTGTGTGTGTGTGAGTTTTATGTGCTGATGCACTTTTCAAATTTTGAAATTAATTGATTTTGTAACATTACCACTGGTGGCGGATGTTTAGCCACACAAGCCTATTCTGGCTTTCGCAGACCCGAATCATACTTCTTCGCTTCCGAAAAAATAAATAAAATAAACCATAAACCCTTATTTCACCGCTGAGCTGGTACTTACGTTAAATCAGTGAGCACAGAAGCTCAAGCCGAACGCTCACGCCGCACTCACGGAACAAACTTCTCTTGTAAAGTCTGCTTTATCGGGAGTTGTCGGAACCCAGTCACAAAACATATTTTTTGTTTAAATATGTTCTATCTTTGAGTGGTTAGTTACTCTCAAATTGTGTGAAATGGCTCAGGACACAGAGGTAACACCGATGTAGCTCGCCAGAGAAGCAACTAACTTTGTACAAGCTTGGCGATTCTAGAGGCATAACTTGTGACTAATACCATTTGCTCCATGGTGTCAATTAGTGCCACATTACTTTTCTTGCCGAGCCTATAAAACATTTCTATGGTGGCCGCCATGTTGAATGTTGACATAGCTGAGTCGGGGTAAAATAGCAAAGTACTGGCTGTAGTTTTTCCATTGTTGGTTAGTATAAACAATCTACTTTATTTTTTTGTCGCTAGGCCCAACTATGCTATATCTGAACACCGAAACCGTCACAAAGAAATGGTCTATAGCTTTTCTCTGGCCCGCCACATCATCTCCTAAGGGCCAGATTAGTACCAAAGGTACCGATATGAACCCAAACTTGTGCCCGTAACTACTTGATCAAATATAATAAGATGCGATTACAAATGCTACAGCATTAAATCTAATAAATCACCTCTACTAGTTACGTCCGTAAAAAAGTAGTTGATTATATTATTCGTTGCGTTACCAGTTACTTTCGCGTTACTCCACTGGGATACTGCTCAGCAAATAAATATATATATAGATTCGATGTTTTCATATATTCATGCCGCAATTCAGGTTTTAATATTCCGCAGTTGAACAGTATAGTGACCGACCTAAATTTAAAGCATCAGAGCGATATCTTTGTTCTTATTAGTCAGTGCCAAGCTAAAAACAAATCGAGTATAAACTCTGCATACAGGGCGCGCGTTGAATTTCTTCGTGCTTTGGTTGAAGACTCGTAAGACTCCGAAATAATATTGAAATTGAGAGCACAAATTTTGACCGAGCTTTGGTTACACTAGCGCTCAAGTATATCAAATAATTTGGAATATCATAAACCCGATCCCTGGACGTCCTCGAACCGGCGGCCATGAGTTCGTTTAATGGCATTTCATATACAGATTGTTTCGTCAACACTGCGACGTTTCATCGATAGCTCATTTCATCGACAGTTACTCGCGTTCGTTTCGTCAACCAATCTTGAGGCGCTTCATTGACAGCTTTCTTCTGTTCACATTGCCTCAGAAACCAGTATGCTCATCAAAAAAATTGTCAAGGTGCAGGCGAACTGGTGTATGTTGATCATGATGTTTTAAAATCCTGAGACTGGGAAGGAAAATAAAGAGAAATTGTAGGACAGAAAAAAGGGGACAGGGCAAACGTCTCAAAGGAGAAAGGAATAAGTCCTGCTTCAGGTACGATTAACGAAAAAATTGTCAAGGTGCAGGCGAGCTGGTGTATGTTGATCATGATGTTTTAAAATCCTGAGACTGGGAAGGAAAATGAAGAGAAATTGTAGGACAGAAAAAAGGGGACAGGGCAAACGTCTCAATAGAGACGTTTGCCCTGTCCCCTTTTTTCTGTCCTACAATTTCTCTTCATTTTCCTTCCCAGTCTCAGGATTTTAAAACATCATGATGCTCATCATGGTAGCCTGGCTGTTCAAACCCGTGGCGGTTCGGCCAGCTGGAGTCCGAGCCTTTGATTATAATACTTATTACCCGAACAGAAAAGAGTGAAGTGCGGGTTTGACCACGTGTAGGCACTCTGGCACAATCAGCAAAACAAAAAAAAATACGAATATATTTTACCAGGAATGATCCAGTATTCATATCCGTGCGCATACAAGAAATACAAAAAAATACTTTAGTTTCGTTGTGTAGGTACCAATTAATAAAGAAAAAAAAGGTGGACCGTATTAAAAAAGGCAGGCGATCGTGTATCAAGTAGTCGGCAATATCGCAACGGACGCCCTACGCCCTATAACGCCAACTGCAGCATCAACA
>JAZHYW010014636.1:0-145472 GCA_037355805.1 Ixodes ricinus
AGAAATCGGCGGATCCATACTTGGCACTTCTGGCTTACAGAAGCACCCCAGGCCCTCTCGGAAAAAGCCCATCGGAATTGCTCATGGGCAGACGCCTGCGCTCTACGCTACCTGTGCATCCTAAAGAGTTGACGCCGTGCACCGCAAGAGGCCTTGCGAGCCTCAGAAGGAAGGATGAGGCGTTCCGTGACAAACAAAGGCGCAACTACGACCACCGCCATGCGGCCAGGCCACTTCCACGGTTGCTACCTGGAGACCAGGTGTGGGTGAAGGACTGTCGAGTCCGGGCTACGGTTTTGAGACCAGCCTCCCGGCCAAGGTCTTATATGGTGCAAACAGAAACAGGAGCAGAGCTAGAGAGGAACCGCCGAGGCCTGGTACTATATAAGGAACCAGCACACGAAACAAGCGGTTCCCTCTATGAATTTCCGCAGGATTCCGGGGAAGGGGAAAATGGAGAGCCAGAAAACGAGGCGAATTTGACAGAGCCTACCGCGCTCAATTCTGACTCAGCAGCTCAAGAAGAGAGCGGTACACAGGGCACGTACGTCACGCGTTTTGGTCGACCCGTGAAAAGGCCGCAATTTTATGGGTGTAGCTAGCATTACTAAGTTTGTTTTAGGTGTTCCACTGTTTGTTTTTGGGGGCAATATAGTTTAACTGTTGCCTTAATAGAAAAAAGGGGAAATGTGGTGTCATCCTGACCGCATCATCATCATATTGCTGTATCATCACTGACTGTCATTCACTATCTGACCTGCGTACGTGACTCGCCTCGCTCTCCGCTTATCAGTGGTACGGCGGTTGGCGATATATACGCGCGCGGAATAAAGGCTGGGGGTTGTTCTGCTGGGAACTACTTGGTTGGCTGTCACTTCCTTCATCGTGCCGCGAGACACACGACAATGACATTTTTACTTTTGCCAGATAACTTTTACATTAAACCTTCAACGTTCACTGAATGCCGAACAGGCATCCGTTTTCGTCTCGGTTTATTAACTCCTACACAAAAAAAATTAATGAAATATCGACTTTTTCTTCTCTCCAACTGACCGGAAAACAAGTTGCGGCGTAATTTTGACGGTCGTGACGTACTCTGGCACAGCAACCGGAAGTTCTCTCGGCAGTAGGAGAATGGGGAGTGTTAGCGGAAGCGAGTTGGGGGTGCGCCGGTAGGTTTTAGTGCGCGGATGGCGCTGATGTCACCGACGTATTTTCTGAATCGGCGTCTCTCATCGCCGCGATAGCCATGGACACATCGCAGCTGAGTGAAATTCAATGATATATGTTGCGCTACAGCGACAGCATGGGACTAGTCCCATACGTTGGTATGCCTTTTAGAAGTGCGGCGAGTCTTCCGGTGAAGACTGCAGAAGTCAACACAACTGTCATTGTTGGTAAAAGGCGGCCCGTGTCAGTCGTTAGCAAAGCGACGTAGATGGAAACAAATTGCCGGGGCGTTTTTCGCGGCCTCGGAGATGCAAGAGCGAGCCGACTTTAAACAAGATACGTTTGAACTACGACAGTGTCAGCAAGAGCCCCGTAAATAACTGTTCACACTCGGAGCGGACGCGCGCGTTTGATGGAAGTGCTGTATTCGCGCTGTTGGTAAGCGTTTCGGGACCGATCTTTTACGATTGCAACTCGATACTAACGTGACACTCGGCAAAGGAACGTTGGACCGGCATTGCACGTAGCTCCCACGAACTGTTATAGCTCGACAGTGACGTGCAGTCGTGTCAGAATAAAAATGGCATACTAATAACAAAGTGTACATACAGTGTTACGAAGGTAATCCATACGGCGTTTATTTGAGCTCCTATTCGCGTCTCCAGCTCGACGCTCGCCCTCCCGCGGCGGAAACGGGAAGCGCTCTAGTGAGGGTCCCCCGATTCTCCTGCTCAGCGGGCACGGCGGAACCGCTCGCGATCATGGCTCGCGAAATATCATTTCCGAATGCAAACAACGCTCTTCACTGTCCCAACGTAGTGCTGCAGCCGGTATGGGATTGTACCTTACTGGAGAGTTTTAGTATTGCGCATAGAATGCGCATAGAAGCAAACGCAAGCGGTGTGCGTTTGCGTTAGAGTTGCGTGACCCACGTTGTGCGTGCGCCTCATCGCCATGCGCCATCCAAGACCGCAATTTTGGGCTCCGCGCACACGCAGTGTGGAACACGCAAAGCTAACGCAAACACACAGCGCTTGCGTTCGCTCGTATACGCAATACTAAAACTCGCTACTGTTTCACCGGCTTCCAACGCCAACGAAACGTGCTGCAGTGAGCAGACGTGCAAGCAGATAGGCGTTCCTTCGAACTGGAAAGGCATGAGATTGGCCAAACGACGGAGCGTAAAAATGAAAGTAACTAAATGTTATAAATAGATTGGTAATTTAACAAAAAAGGTTTTATTTTTATTTTTATTCTTTCTTTTATTTTTGGGCATTTGGTCTGGAAGGATATTGGCGGCGACTTTGGACGTTTTGCCGATTGTCAAAAGTTGCGACTTTGATAGCAAAATATACTTTACCCACAAGTAATGTAATTTTACATGGCTAGAATGTTTTCATTGATTTTGAGACTATTTTTATTTTATTACTTGGTAATTCAAAATGCTGCAATTGGCACCAGTGATGATAATTAGCACACTTTTGATTGTCATATTTGTTCGCGCGTTGAAAATTAGATCATAAGCAACAAATTATATTAGAGCTTGAAAAATTACGTATTAAAATATCTGAATTTTAATATTATTATAATTAATACAAATCACGGCAATGTATGCCCCCAATTAACGCCAAGATCACGAAAATATGCCATTTAACCATAATAGTCTTTAAAGAAAGGTATAATTTTGTTTTCTTTTTAGCATATGAAAAACTCTGACATCGTTATCAAGACAGACAAACAGTCAAACACTGGATGTAATATATAGTCCTATGCGTCACGCGTTGCTATACAAAACACACACACACGTCAGCTGTCTGACTCGGATTCCGTCTTTGGGTTGTTGCAGTGAGAACAGCGTTTATTAATTTTTACGTTTTGTGGACATATTGTAAAAGTTGGAATTATTCTCTTATTATTGTGCTGGAAATAATGTTAAATCAATTAATCATCTAAATACCCCAAAACCCATTAAAAAGATCGCAGTTCATTATTTCCCATGACAATTATCTGAGCGAGAAAAGGCAGCGAGAACGCACAAATATCAGCACTGATTTTTTCAACAACTACAGACTACAAATATCAGCCTGGATCGAACATGTATGTCACAAAATAAAGTTTCCACGAACAACTTCTATAACTAAATAATTACGATGTGAGACAGACACATCTTGAATTATGAAAGAATCCAAAATTAAGACCTATATCGAGAAATTAAATCCAAAATAGAGGTTAGTTTCGGTTTCGTTCCAGAACTAAACGCGCATCTTTGCGTAAATACTACGCTAAACACCGTTCCTGTTTTCAGGGTAAAGAGGTGACCTGCGCTCATAACACCCTAGCTTCCTCGTATTACCAGAAATAATTTGTGTCGCTCAGTGAAGCCAGCACACTAGACAGGCTCAACAGCGGCACGCATCTCCGACCCTCACTATAACCGCCATCTTGGAAAATGAGTGGCGCCACCTATAGTTAGTTGGAGTCGCGAATATCACACAAAACAAGAAGATAGAATCGACGAGAGTCCCTTTTCGACGACAGTGTTCGTCACCACTGCCTCGGAAAACAAGGAGATTACAAGAAGAGATTGACCTTACCTCTTAATCTAAAATTGAGGTCAGCGATCAAACTATAGTACGGGAAGGGTCCACAAGGGTCGCGCGGGCATATTCTATTCAGCACGCCAGCCGGTCGTGGGCAGACGCGTCTTGGCCAAGTACCGTTGAAGCAAAGCTGCGCCGAGTCGGAGTGCCTGCTAGGCCTATATTCTGTCGCAGCTCGCTTGGTCAGGGTCGGTGGATTCGTGGCCGTTGTTGCTTTTCTCGGGTGTTTGTGGATCCAGCGTTCTTGTTCGTCGTGGTCTGTTTCAAGTACTTTTGCTTTATTCTTGCTGCTTGAAGTCGGGACGCGCGAGAAGAACACGTAGAAAAATAAACGTTCGTTGGTCGTCGCGACCAAGTAACTGAGCGACGCTATCGGCCCTACTGCGCAAGCGCAGTAGGTATTTTTCTTGCTTCGTTTACCACACGATAGATGGCGCTTGGCTCTCAGCATTATCAAATTTGGCAATTTTCGTCACATCTCTAATTATGCTACAAAATGTGGATCTGAATATTATTTAACAAAACTTTTAGGAAACATTCGCCGGCTATTTATTGTTTATGATCGCGGTGCTGGTGAGGTAGGCTCTTACCCAATAGGCGACGTGGATCCGGCTGACGTGCTGCGGTTCCGCGGATGCATCGCAGTGAAAAGGCAGAGAGCTTTCGAAGGAAAGAAGGCGCAAAAGAGTCCAGTTTTCTTTTAAAAGTTCTATAGCGAAGAATTTTTTCGGCTCCCTATTTTTGTGTTTTTGTGTTTCTTTTCACACCTTTTACGACGATCGGTGGATGAAATTCGATTTCAGATTCGTTTCATGGTCCCTTTAAAGGACGCATGCAAAGGAAAAAAACATTTTTTAAACAGCTTAGATGGAAAAAGGATGTCAAAAAACGATTTTATACCGCAGAAAAAATTGTAGAGCTATATTTACGGCGTTATACGAATTTGTAGCTGGCGCCCGCAGGCGCCATGGAAAGTGGCTCTTATTTATCACGTGACTGGCGCTTATTTGTCACGTGGTGCTTGCGCTCTTTCGGAAGCTTCCTTGGCGTCCAAAAGTAACTTATTCATCTTTGTTTGAAGCATAACAACAAAAAAACTAAGATTAATAAGTAACTTTTAGGAGTCCAAGGAAAACTCCTGAAAAAGCGCAAGCAGACGTGGTAGACCTGTGCGTCGGTCAGATGACGGTGGCAGCGCCCCGAAGAAGACGAACTTGTGCGGCGGCGGCGACGGCGGCGTAAGGAGACTGCGTTGAAGCGGTCGCCGCACAACGCTCTGCGTGCGGCGGCGGCGTGACTTTGCGGCGTCGGCGTGACTTTGCGGCGGCGGCGACGCAGCACGGCGGCGCACGGGCCTACCACGTGACCAGCGGCGGCTCCCGCGGGCGTCAACTACAAAATCGTTTTGCGCCGGAAATATAGATCTAAATTTTTTCCTTCTTCGTTATAAATTCGTTTTATAATATTCTTTTTACATCTAGCCTGTTTAAAAAAAAGTTTTTCTTCCTTTGCATGTGTCCTTTAAAGGGGCCCTGCAATCATAATTAAGCGTCTACCTTTTTTGCGGTTTCCACGTCTCTTGGGGTTCGGGCAAGCCAGCGGGCACGGAGAGAGTCACTAAATATCAGTGCGTCATATTTTAACCGGACGACGCGGAAACCTCTTCCACCGACGGGGGCGACCCGCGGTACCGAAAGCGCGTAATGTGACGTCTTAGGTCCTGGGCATACTACTGGTCAGAGCCGTTAAAAGCTTCTTTTTAGTCGAAATACAAAGTATAAGTGGCGCGAACCGTTTCAATTATTTATAAAAGTAGTTTTTGTTCAGTATTTGAGATTAGAAAAGAAACAAATGCAGTTTATAAAGTACGGAAACAAGAAATGATCCGTCGACATACCCGCCACCAATCGGTGGAAAAGGCGGCGCCTACTAGAAAGGAGTAGTGGGATCAGGCGCCGACACGGAAAGGTCCCGGATGTACGCGGCGGCGCTGCGGCCGTAGGGACCGAAGGACCCGGCCGGCTCTGAGCGTTCCCAAGGCCTTCGGTGAGCAGCTTTGTCTTGCGGTTTGGCCGTTTCGCGGTATGGCAGCGCGATTTGGCTCCCATTCTGAGCTGATCTTTACCCCGTGTTTGCTGTCGTTTGTGGCCAATGAAGTGTCATGCCGAATTTGTGTTTAATCGCGCAGCAAATGCAATGAGAGCCGCTCTAGCTGCCCGCTACATACAGCCTATCCAGAACACGCTTTAGTGGCGCTCTCTCGCGCCGTCGACACGGAGTACGGCAGCCGTGAGCGCTCGCTCAGCTCACCACCCCTCGTCTAGTTCACGGCCACTCAAGCAACCAAGGACGTCATGAAGGAGGTTATTTTTTGCTTGCTTTTGTAATTTTAATTTGCCTATAACTTCTAAAATAAATCGAAATTCGAGAAAAGAAAAGTGTCATTAAGTTACTACGTTCAGTGCGCTCAGGTTTGGTGCAAATTAAAAATTAGTAAAAAAGCCATTGCAGGGCTTCTTTAAGGATGTGTCTTCTCATCGCGCTCTTCGTGAGTCGCTCGAGTTGCGACACCCGTTGTGCTTCGGCGAGCTCTTCGATGGTATTGTGAAGGCCCAGTGCCGCCAGCTTCTCGTTGGACGCCGAGTCCGGGATGCTGAGTGCTCGCTTGAAATCCTTTCTGACGAGACAGTCTAGCTTGTTCTTTTCCGCGACCCCGAGCTTCCGGAAAGGGACGGGCGATGCCAGCTGGCTCACGACAAAAGCACGGATCAGGCGCACGAGATTTTTCCCTTTCATCCCGAAGTTCCTGCCAGAGATGCGCGCGATGAGTCTGGTGATCTGGTACGTGGACGCCTTCAGCGACGCTATCCTTTCGCTGTCGTGGCCGTCCGCTTGCACCCGCAGGCCTAGTATCCTGATTTTCTTTACCGTCGGAATGCGCAGCCCAATTTCTGAATTTTTCAAATGCAAAATTATTTTGCATTTAGATTTCGCATTTTCGCAAAATTTCGCAATTGAATTCGAAATTTAGCATTTTTCAAATACGAAATTATTGTTTTCAACGTGCTGAACGACCTGTGACAGCCAGCGAGGGAAGCTGATATGGATTAGCGGTATCTAAATGGGAACGTGAAGATAGGACGAAACGCTCTCACGTCCATATACTGGACAATAAAGCGAGGGAGTTTTTTAGGTCTTGATATTTCCAGGTCATGCCGGTTTGAGAACAACAATCTGCAGTCTAAAACCTCCTCATACAAATTATGTACGTCGACGTCACAGCCTTAAAATTCTCCGAAATTGGAGAATTTTTAATTAAGTTATCCTTGTCGATCCCATGTCACAGTCCGTCATATTCAAGAGGAAGCCAAACTTGGAATGGGTGTCGTGCGTACCTCACGTCGATTTCTATATGAAGACGGCCGAGATAACATTTCCGTGGCTCTTTCCATTTCCCGCTTGGTAGTTAGGTCGTTCCCTCATTTTTTTCCCCAGGCATTTGTTGTCTTGTTCTCGTCTCGGACGCCTTTCCAACTTAAATGTCCCACTCTTCGCATTGACAAAGCCCTTCATCAAGTGGCTCGCTTACCAGCGTTTCTCTTTCATCATAAAAATAACCTTGGAGCGAAGTTCATCTGTAAGGCAGCATCGCGAAGCTTGTTTTTGAATTTTTCAGCCCTTCTTTACCGCGAAATTCGCAAATCAGTACCTTGTTCAAAAAGCAGAGCAAAATAAGAAACTCGTAACTAAGCAACCGGCTTTACAACAGTCTTGCGTCACTGTCACTGTCTGTCTCGCTAGTTTCTTTTAAATTATTTATCGTTCCCTTTTGAAATCGATGTACCTCCTCAAAAAGGTAAAAGGAAACCCAGGCGCCCGCAGTACTTTACAGAGACGGCCTGCGATTGTGATCTGTCTTTGCTTTTTGCAGCACGTCCAGTGATGATATTGTTCTTTGCCTTTTATGAGTATGTACTTTTGTCGTCATTTCACGACATTTTGTACTAAGCTTTTATAGCAACGCAGCGGCGCATGCACCACCGCACCCCCCTATACTGCGCAATGGTACTAGCGTACACATGCATGGCGGCGCCCATTAAACAGAGATAATTTTGGTCATACATGGAAATAGAAATCAGTAAAGAAGTGTTTACGAAACTGTGGGACGCGACCCCAAGGAGTGTCGCGAAGTGGATTCGGGAACTTAGAAAGATTTAAACTTGCTTTCCTGGTGTGACGTGGATGAACACAAAATACAAGTCGCAGCTCAATATCCAGCCGGAACTGGTAGTTGTGGTGTATAAACTTTGCCATTGTATTGGAAAACTGTGCTCTAACAAAAGAAATCCTGTTGGAAAAATCCTGTTGGCTTCTGTTTCTCTTTTTCTTTTTGGATGGTTTGCTGCCTAGCTGGCTCACTCTGACTACTACATCAACTGGCAAACGACGTTTCAGCGTTAATTTTGTGTGTTACTGCTAATGCAATAAAAAACAAAGACTGCAGAAACCACTATAGTTGGTTGTCTATGAATTGCCATAGTAATCGTCGTGTTTACTTCCTTTTGTTATGGGGCCATGGACGACGTCAATGACGGCGTCTAGGACGCCGTCCTAGAGGACGACGTCAAAGACGACCGCTACGACCACCTCTAGAGCGTCTTAAAGGACGACCTCTTAGACGACCTCTAGGATGAACTCAAGGATGACGTGTAGGACGACGTCCAGGACATCGACGTTAAATCAACCCAACGCTGATTTAGCGTCGATGTCTTCGACGTTCTTGATGAATAAATGATTTTAGGGTCGGGACCTGTTTCCCGAGAAATTTTGTGGTGAAACTGAATTGATCATAGGTCAAGTGACGTCAATTTTTTCGCTAAATTTAGCGGGAAACTAAATTGGCGTATACGTCATGTGTCGTCAACCTGTCCGTTAAATTCAGCGGGGAACTGAATTTGTCTTAAGGTCCCGTGGCGTGAGGTCACGTTACATCGATTTTCTTGCCTAATTTAGTGGGGAAACTGAACTGGTGCATAGGTCACGTGACGTGAATGTTTCCGCTAGATTTAACGGGGAAACTTAATTAGTGCATAGGTCACGTGAGATTAATTTTCTCGCCAAATTTAGCCGGCAAACTGAATTGGTGCATAGGTCACGTGACGTAAATTTTTCCGCTAAGTTTAGTGTGGAAACCTACAACGCATTAGGAGGCCAGAAAGGTCCACAGAATCGGGGACAATAACTAGAAAAATGTTATTGCTTAAAAAAAAATCTTGTGGTATCGCGAAGACCGGTGTAGGGGAGGGGAAGGGGGTGAGGGAGAGTCGAGATATTGGGTAGCAGGGTAGAAGAGTTTTGGAAGCATTGCTGTAGAGAGAAAGGGAGATCGGAGTGCCCCTTGCGCTGGCTGTCTAGTGCTGCGCCCTGGCATACCTAGGCTTTGACGCCCGGGCGGCCGCCGTATTTCGGCACTAGCCGCTCCAATGAGGTAGAGGGGCTTAGAGCGATAAACTGCTATCCCGTTCACCAGGCAAAAGTGGCCCCTACTTGGTTGCCGCCATGTTGTACAATTTTGGCAACCAGACTAGTGACCGTACCAAATTCTGAGGCTTTTACGTACAGCTGAGCCGAGGTTTGTATTGCGAACGCTGTAAAAAACATAATAAACTAGTTTTTAATACGGTTCGCCCCACAGATCAATGTCTTGCTCTGATAAAAGCCCAAAATGCAGAACCGCGGCTGATGGCACCTAGCGGAGGCATTGCGAAGCTGCCCGAGTTTACGTCGTAAACGCGCATTTTGGGCTTAAAACAAACGAAACATAACTTTTCTGGTCGGTACTGTTAGTAAAGATCAATAAGAAATTACTTGTGCGCGATAATTCGTAAAAATCCAGATTTAAAACTATAAGGAAGGTCCCGTGTCTAGTGGTAAAAAATGTGCAACATTGCGGCGGCCTATTGGCGGTCACATTCAGCTGCCAGTTTATTGCTCTAAGGGCCTCTACCTCGTTGAGCGCCTCAAACAGAGAGCTTTCGGCCTGCGGTGCCCTTTGTCCGATTTTAACAGGGCGCCCTCGCCGAATACTCGTCGCCCCTCTCTCCCGTTCCGTGCTGGGCCCAGCTTATATGACCTCGGGCGATTGTTTTATGAATCCCTAGAGTTTTGGAGAGACAGACTGTATAATTACGCACGAGAGATGCCTCTGGCTTTTCTTTGAGCCGCATATGGTTTCCAGATATTTCAGATAGTTCACTTAGACATTGAATTTATAGTCAATAAACGTGTACAAAATACTGTTTTTTGTTTTGTTTTCAGGGCTTAGAAGGACAAGATGGGTAAGTTTTTGTTCTGAAGGAGGTGCTGTCGCGTTAAAAACTGAAAGTAAAAAGAAGCAATAAATGTTTTCGACGGTAGACCAAAGCTTTATTGTCCACAAGCTACATGAGGAGTGGTTAATTATTGGCCGATAAAATCTAAACGCAACAATCTAAACATCGTAAGACTACTTCCACATTCATGGCGACAGTGACCGGTATCACAATAAAACTGCTGTTCTCAACAACTGTAGAGAGAAGATGAAACATTTTGCGTTTGTGGTTGACCACGTGTCACAAACAATCGCGGCTGAGAAGGCCGCATTGTCTGGTTTATAAATACCAGTAGTACTTAGAGAAAACCGCCCTACTTTACAGTAACTGTCAGTCCTTAAGATAAACAGCTGCCCACTAACTTGTTTTAAAATCGTGTAAACAAATTAGGATTAAAAATAAGTCATTATCAGCCTTTGCTACTTTGAATGAATGTGCTAGTGTGTGTACAGTCCTGTGTATGTGCGTAGTTTTTTATTTATAGTTTAGGAAGAACTTTATTTAATGATTTCGGCATTTCACTGTGGCCATTTCCATTTATTTTATCTCCCCATTTGCATCCCCATTAATTTTACTGTAATAAATATAAAAGAAGAAGAGTATTTCCAAACTCAAACACTTTCGGTGCGATACAAATCTTACAAAACTCATGCACCTGAAGTAGGATTTCGTTTAGTGGATACACTGATAAATACTTAAACGGGAAATTGTTGTAGCATATTTTTAAGGGGCATTAAAGGCGTTCCTGACTTGAACTTTGCATAGCGAGCTAATTTGATCTACGTTGTTTTATCATTAAGAAATATACTTATTAACTGCCTACGTGCAAGGCTTCCTTATATATATATATATATATATATATATATATATATATATATATATATACATATATATGTATATATAAATCTCTTGGCGCTTGCAGAGGGTGTTTACTAGCCAGTTTCCATAGCCAGTGGGGCTTTGTCGCCATCCCGTGGTGACGTTGCGAACTATGTGTACGTGTGCTCCAAACCAGTCGAAGGTCAGCGCATGTACCAAAACACTAAATCAGCATTAAAAAAAAAATTGGCGATGATAAAGCGCTGGTTACCGGGCATACAGAAGAGGCATAGAGAAACAAGACAATAATTTGTCTCACGTTAACATGAACGAGACGCAATGGCAAGAAGCGCGATGTCCAAGCATGTAATCGCGTTTGAGTTGCACCAAGTCTTGCCCACAGGGGCACTAAGCTGGATACTCAAGGAGAAAGTCGGCGAAATCGCCGACCGCCGCGATTCACCAGTGCCACGTTCGACCTTGCTGCCGGCCAATCTTGCGGTCGGCTATCTTGCCGAACTTCTCTCCGAGTGTTCAGTTTAGACCCCAGGAGAAACGCTGTTTGCTGTTACGCCCATACCCCTCGCCCAACAAAGTTCCGTAATTTTCGTGGTGTTAGTCCCAATGGATGACAAACCCTCACAATGAACAACAGAACGCACTGTCTTTGTGCGCTCTGTTTTTTTATTATGAATCTTTATCAACTGGGCCAGTTCTCAACACTTCTGCAGGTCAAATCCTCTATGTTTATAGCTTTGAGAGCGTTATCGCACGCACGGTTCTTTTTGACCGACCTTCATCTTAGAAAGGCAAAGCGGGCAGGTTCTATAAGCGTACGACATTAAGCGAGCGAGAAGGCGCATTTGTGTTTGACCAATATATGAAGCAGCATGCAAAGCAACGAAGACGGGAGAGAAGAAGTACACAAGACGAGCGCTGAACTGACAACAAAATATTGATTGAAAAACACCCTACGAAGTAAACCACCAAATCACAATCGTGTCAACACGTGTCCAAATAGTATATCTCATTGTTGTGGAAGTAAACAGAAGTTTGGCTTACGCAGTTGTTTTTCCCCTGCTTATTCAATTCACGTGCCTCTAATAATTACCTGGGTACCTTATAAGCTCTTCTCTCAGTGATCGTGATGTTTTTGAGAAGAGGACACCACAAACAAGTGCCGCAGGTCAGTGGTATGGTCACAGCGCTGTGAACAGGAGGCGCCTCTGTCGGCTGCTAGTCAGCGATGGCTGCGGCCAAAATGGGTAAGTTTTGGGATGCCTAACCACCGAACGATTGGACGTGAGCTCCGCGCCACAGTGCGACAGACTCAGACGGTCGAGTTTGAGATCGGGTTCAATGATTGCGGCCGCGGGCCATCTAAGATTTGCACAAATCCCGCATAACATGGCGCGACCTGTCGAACCAAACTTAATTGCCCAGGGGGTATATCACCCCGCGCTGTTGATCGAAGCGACGATTCCTGCTACCGTGCTCTATCATTAATGCACCGGTCAGTCTGCCCAATGCAGACCCTCCCATCCCACAACTCAGCGGAAACTTATAGACCACGTCTATCACGCACTCCACATCCTTTCTTCTGTTTTTCGCGCGCAATGGTTGCTATTCCGCCCTTCATCAGCCATCCTAAGGCAATGTTGTGCCAACTTTTGAGGCGCTGAGAACACCACGGGTACCTCAAAGCGCGCTTTTACTTTTTTTTAAATTGTGAGAAATTTTGTGTTGATTCATACAGGGGAGAAATGCCTCCCTTTGTTCTCCGGGATGCGCGTCGCGTGGTAACAGCGTCACGCTTTTGCGCGGGCCCGCGCTGACGTAGACATTCCACTAGGAGGGGGGGCTTTTGCTCGGGCTGCGTAAACGCAAATCTGAGCTGCTTTGAAGCACTGGTGCCGTTCAAGTTATGTTCAATAGCTTGATCGCTCATAGCCAAATACATATCACAAAGTACGGGGCCACACCAGAGCCCGTACCTTGTGATATGTATTTGGCTGTGTGCGGTCGAGATATTGAACAAAACTTGAATGGCAACAATGATTTTAAGGTGTTCAGATCAGTGGACGATTTCCTGGTGGTCACAAAAGGTTCTGTGTGGCTCCGGAAATTGAGGTTGACAAAGTGGTGACGGAAGTTTTTGCTCAACACTACGGGGTACTAAAGTTGACTCACTAACATCAGGAAGCGATGATCCTACGCTATTTAGATATAAAACTAGGTTTCACAGGAAGTCACACATGTTGGAGCTACCGTCTTCGCAAGAAGAAGGGACTCTTGTCCTTTGATTCCTCACACTCCATGATTGTGAAAACAAAACATCGTGTCCTTGGGCCTATGGGCTGACCTAGACAAGTCCTGCCATCATTCTATGAAGGAAAGCTTTGGACAACAGGTAAAGCGACCTATAGCGCGGGGTTTCCTTCGTCAGTATCCCTGACAGTGGCGGAAACGTTGTCAAAAATATCAAAGGAAGCCCTCATCAGAAAAGGGAGAGACCAAGCAAGAGATCACAAGCGATTCCATTCCAGCAGAAAATGTTTCACAATTTAGTAAAAAGGTAGCAGCCCGGTTTGACATACCCGTCATGTTCTCGGCGCCTCGAAATTTGGCACAACTTTGCCCTACAATCGCTGATAAAGGGAGGAGAAGAAACCATTGTTCTGTGAAACATAAAAAAAGTATTTTTATTGTGCGATAGGCATGGTGTATAAAATTGCGATGCGTTGTGGGAGGGTCTACATGACAAAGGGGCCGGTGCACTAATCATAGATCACGAGAGCATGCTTGGTCGCTTCGATAAACAGCGGGAGACCATCTACACGTGTACTGCGGCACTTGTCTGTGTCATACTTTTTTCGACAACATCACGATCATAGGGACAGGATTCACATTTATGTTTACTTGCACACACAAAACAAGATAGCTTACTTTGACACGTATTGGCAGGATGCCGACTTAGTGGTTTATTTTTGTTGGATGTTTTTGAAAAAAATATTTTGTTGTCAATTCAGCGCTCGTACTGTGTGCATCTTCTTTCCCGTCTTCATTGTTTTGCGCGCAGTTCTACATATTTCTTAAACATAAACCAAATCGCCCACATCGCGACTCTTATAATTTGACATGTGTTTGGGTGAATGTGCGGCGCCATGCAAAATGAGTGCCATAAGAAACGGATGGTAAAATGTATTTAGCGCTCTGTTAAGCAATAGTAAACAGAAAAGGTCTAGTGACTACTTTTGGCGCTGCCTGATTGGTGCCATTACCGGGTAGCGTCGGCTACATCTCCACTTGAAGGGCTACTGACAACCCCAAGATCGATATTCTTTTTCCTGTATCAAACGCTTGAAAAACGCGTGGTAAAAACAGACAAACAAACAAACAAACAAACAAACAAACAAACACTGAAAACAAATATGGCGCGCGAAATAGCTCGGTAAAGTTTTTGTCCTCCTACCCCAATTTAAGCTCATCCTCGCTTCTTTTTTGGTGACGTAATTGGCAAAGACAATTTTAAAAACGTTAAAAGGTGTCGAAAGTTGCATGGCTGTAATAATTATTATTGTCACTCATAAAATACGTTCTTTTACGACGACTGTAAAGGTACTGCAATGCTGACATCGAAAAATAAAATCAGAGAACGGAAGTGATAATGACTTAACATCGGCTGTCTTTTAGCTTCTTCTTCATACGTTAAACATTGCGGCACATGCCGGCTGTGCACGACGGGGAAGTCGAGGACGACTTGGACGAGTTGTTTCTTTCGGTGCCGGACAACATCTCGCGTAACTTCTCACGCAGCACCTTTGCCACATCTCCCCTCACGTTGCTCACCAAGGGCTGCTACACGTCGTTTCTTTCTTCATCTTTTTAAAACTTGTTTTAGACCGACTGACGCTGCTTAAAAAAGAGGAACTGAAAAATGACACGTCGTCTGCATGTGAAGAAAGTTCTCGTTAAATACTGCCGCAATTAGGCCGGGTGGCACGTACGCGTGCCCATGAACGACGAAAAGGAAAGAGAAAGTTAAACGACATTTCCTGTTTGAAGTCATCCAAAAAGGGAAAGTTCACAATTTTGCTAACTAATGGCGAATTCAGGTGGTCAATTCCCTGGAAAATATTTTGCGATATCTTCGGCAAAGGCGTTTGGGTGGTCAAAGGCTGGCGAGTACAAGCTGTTCGGGTGGTGCTTTCCAGGCGCGAGTCGGCAGTTTTCCGCCACAATTTTTGTCCGAGCCCCAAGAGGTCGGGCAGTTTGTCTGCCAGACTGTATCCGGTATCGTCACATCCGAATCAAGAAAGGGAACCAAACGAAACAATGCTTGCCGAAAGCGGCAAATAGCGGGTTCGAGTCGCAAACGAAGCCATCGAGGCAGACATCCTTTCGTGCCCCGAAAAACCATATCTAAAGCAACGAAGATAAAGTTAATTAATTTTCGAAAGGCAGCAAAAACTTTTGGAAGAATTTGTCCAGCCTGCGCAAGGTCAGTTCGCTCTGGTACACGGGCTGCATCACTATCCATACATTATTATTATTATTATTTTTTCCAGCAGTGTATAATAACACGTTATAGACCCGTTTCGAAAGTCACGTGCCGATTATTAGAAGGTCGAAACCACTGCACAATGGCGGAACAACTGCGTCAAGAAACGCGCAAGTCATTCCACAAGATAACGAACGTCGGAGCGCGGCTAACACTAAGAACCGACGAGCCAATCAAACAGCATCGAAAGCGCAACGTCACGGCGCTGACCACCTTTTTCTGTGGGGAGTTTTTTTGCCTTCTAATTCAACCAAACGCATAAAGTGTGCAGGGATGTTGCGGTTTTAGTTTCCCATTATGCAGGGCTTCCGCGGCCACCAACAGAGGGCAGAATTCCGAAAAAAAAGCCTATTACACATCAATAATAAAAAAAGTGTGTGGATAGTGAATCAGCTCAACACTTGAACACGCACTATACGCCTCGCAAGTGGGCTCATTTTCGTCTTCTGCGCATGAAAAAGGAAGCAGCGGTGACATCAGAACGCCGAGCCCTGATTGGGTGATCGCGACCCCCTATCTGAGCGTCGTCTGCTCCTTTGCAACGAAACGCGTCGTCTGCGTCTGTCTTACCTTTCCTCCGACTTTCGGAAGTGCAGGTCTTTACGAGCGAGCTCGACTTCGCCTTTCAGAGAGGGCAGACGAAATAACTCGAGCGGTACGTTGTTTTTGTCGAACAACTAGCAGACGCGCATCAAGGAAGGAAGTCAAAGGACTCACTGGCGAGGTGTCCCGAGGCGCCGAGTTTTGGTTTGCTAAGAACCGAGAGTGAGCGTGTTAGTGTCCGCAAGTTCCCTCCCAAGTACTTTTTCCCTCCTTTCGTGTGCGGCGAGACTCCTCACTCTTTAAAGGCGTCGGCGGGTAGGCGCAGTTCACGTCTGCTTTACGTCTGCTAGTCAAAGCGATGGCTGCTTTACCTTTCCTGCGTCTGTCGGAGATTCACCGCTTTTTCACCGGCGAGAGTCATCGTTGCCTCGGAAAACAAGGAGATGACAAGAGGAAGAGATTGACCTCTTAATCTAAACTTTAGGTCAGCGATCAAAGTATAATACGGGAAGGGTTCACAAGGGTCGCGCGGGCATATTCCATTCAGCACGCCAGCCGGTCGTGGGCAGACGGTCGCCAAGTCGGAGTGCCTGCTAGGCCTATCTGCCGAGTTCGCTTGGTCGGTGTCGGTGGAATCGTGGCCGTTGGAGCTTTTCCCGGGTGTTTGTGGATCCAGCGTTCTTGTTCGTCGTGGTCTGTTTCAAGTACTTTTTACTTTTTTCTTGCTGCTTAAAGTCGGGACGCGTGAGAGGCGCACGTAGAAAAATAAACGTCCGTTGGTCGACGCGACGGCGACGCTGTCGGCCACGCTGATTTGATCGTACAAGTGCGTAAGACAGCTTCGGAGCTGTCGTAGGATTTCGTCGTAACCTGCGCAAAAACTTACGAAAATTTCGTTTCGTGAATACGAATTTGTTCTCAAGTTTTGTCTTAGCATATTTTTGACGTAAGATCATTTCGTGAATCTGGCCTCTGCACTTCCGAAAGTCGCAGGAAAGGTAAGACAAACGCAGACGACGTTGCGAGCAGACGACATTGCAAAGGAGCAGACGAGCTCAGATAGGGGGTCGCGATCAGCCAATCAGGGCCCGGCGTTCTGACGTCACCGCTACCCCCTGCGCAAGAAGCAGATGAACTTGCCCTCCGCATAATATTTTAAGGGAGGTGGGCGGAATAAGAAGACTGAGGATTCCAAGAAAAGTTAATAACAATAAAACAGAATATAACAGACGCCGGCAAGCCTCCTTAGGATACTTGTAAGATGGCAACAGTTCCTCGGAAATCCAAACAACAGATATTAAAACTGGACTCGTGTACGGGCCACACCTCACCGATTTATTAATCTGCCCTTCCATTTATATTGTAATTTAAGACCCTGCAAGCTGTGCGGACTCTGGTAATGTTAATATTTCGAAAACTATTGTGAAGACGCACGCATCTCAGAAAGTCGGAATTTATATTGTTAGCACAGACAGTGTGCTTATTGTACCATAGAATAACCGAGGAAGAAGATAACAAAGCTCACGCGCGACCCAGGCCAATAAAAACGCCAGTTGCCGGCGCTTTATGCTTGGGTGAAGAGGGTCACGTGGTGCGCAGGTGGGACGTTTTTGGTCATCGGTGCCACCGGCAAGGGCTAAACGGCGATTGACCACCTGACTTCGCCATAAGTCCTAGATTCGGGCGGGTCTTTCAAGTCAGACTTCCTATAATAATTCGTTATTTCCGCAGATACGCAGTTCTTAAGCTTGATATTTTTAGTTGGCCCAGGAAACTCTCGCGCCATGAAACTCAAATTATTTTTCATATTTTTCGATCCCAGGAAATCCCTTTCAGTCGTTCGCAATAATAATAATACTAAAATGTCGCTTTTGGGTTGTCAGTGGCTTTTAAAGCCGAAACGAAATATAGCGGGAGCTCGTGTTATCACGTTGAACAAGGACTGAGAGCGCGTGCGGGGCCCGCAATCAGCAGCTTATGGTCTACAAGTGCCTACTAACAAAAGTTTCTTAGCGAAGATTTGTCTCGCTAAACGGCCGGGGGTGAAGGCGGCTCGCCAAACCCGCTTCACCCCCGGCCTGTGTCGCATGCAGGCCCGCGTCGGCTTGCTGCTTCTTCCGCCGCATTTTGTCCAGCCGAGCTAGGCGCTGCTTCCGCTCCTCTGTCTCGTTCTCCCTCCTTGCAAGCTTAGCGGCGGCATCCGCTGCCTAACGCTGCTTTCGCTGTTCGTCGGTTTCCTCAGCGCCCATTGGCTTCCGCCCCATGACGTCGCCTCCCTCTCGCCTTTGTCCTTCACTACTCTCCTCCTCCTCACGCGGCGCACACCCCTTTCCACTGTCTTGTCCACCGACGAACGGCGTCAACTTTTCCCTGTCGTGTAGGTACTAACGTTAACGCAATAATAAAATAACGGACAAGACAACACACAATCTCAAATCGCAGCTGGGTTTATTCGCAAGGGAACGACAATTTTTAGTTGTCCACACAGCCAGGAAAGATGGAAGGCGAGAAGACACGCCGCCGCAAAGTTAGCGGAACTGAGCCAGACTGACTGACCTCCACCCAGACACTACGCCGCCAGCAGACACCCGCCGCCAAGGCACCCGATCATTTAGAGCGAGCTTCGCTCCACGTGCGCCGAGCTGCGATGCGCTACAGATGCTTTGCACACGCCCCAGATCAGAGCTGCCATAGCTGACTTTCTGTTGTCTTACCCGAATGACGAGCCAGTTAAGTGGGCGTTGACGAGCTTCCACAAAGGCCAATGCTGGGGAAAAGGACACTAGAATTTAATCTGGGAATAACCTGTCTTGCTGTCGCCATGATGACTGAAGTAAACGTAATAAGAAAAAATAAATAAATAAAGGTCGGTTATGTCAGCAACCATGCACAGCTGCTGCCAAGCGTCTACAGACGATTGCAAACAGAGCATCAGGCCTCCACCATGTTCCTGCTCGTGCGAGGAAGCACGTGCAATTGCAAGCCTGCGAGTGTTGTTACTGTTATACGCACTGCACTTGTTGGCGTCTGCACTATACTTCGTTTCACCTAGTGTTGTACCGCAGCGAAGGCTAGAAGCGCGAGCTCATAGCGTTGGTAGCTGCTCTTAAGTCATGAGAGCTTGTGCCGCCGAGATGTGCCCCAGAGCAAGGAGCTCGCGCTTGTAGCCTTTCCTGCGGTACATCATAAGGTGAAACAGAGTATAGTAACTGTACAGTGTATATTCTAGTACACTGTAGTAACTGTTCTAAGGCAAAAACCTTAAAAAAATTCATCCTGCACGCACGCACGTTTGTCAAAGCCTTATTTTGGTTAGTTACTTCGATTATTTTTTTAAACGGGGAAGGCGAGCGTGGGCAGCGCGTACAAATACATGCTCAGCATTCTCCTCAATTCTTGGGCTATTTAGCAATAGGCCTAAACCACCGGTCGTACAAGTTGGTGTCTGACCGTTCATTTGTAACGGTGACGACTGCTAGAACAAAATTTTTGGATAAGTCGCATCTGAAAGTGCTTTTTCCTACCATAAAATCCCAAGTATTTGATGTGCGCTCTTTTAGTTTTACGTAAAATGTCCTGGCGATATTCTAGCCCCTGGTTACGTTCAGTGCAGCATATTGTCTAGAAACAAAATTATACATATAGTATGTGAAATTAAATACAAAGGTTTAATAAAGTAAAGTTGTGCGTGCTACTAAAATAGTTAAAAGCATTTTGTACAGTCGAGGACAAAAGTCCCCAGGACGTGCGAGCTGCGGCTAAAACGCATTGCTCTGCCATCTGCCGGCGGGTCGCCTGGTTTCGAGATCACACAAAAGCGCATGCGCGTCCTACTCTGCCTGCAAACATGTGTGTTTTCCCGCTGTTCTGCTGCACAGCGCCTGATTCGGAATCGGGTGCGTGGTACCGCCTCGAAGATAGCGCTGGTGGCTGACGAGCGTCTGCTACTCATTTCGAAACTCGAGATACCGCCTGCGGCATTGTGCCGCATTTCGCCGTGTCAGCGCACCTTGCTTTATAACCAGTTCAGCTTATCGCTCAGTTGAGCTGCCGTGACTTCTTGCTTTATAGGTGCCATGTCAGTAAGCGCTATCTCCAAGGCGGTACCACGCGCCCGATTCCGAGTTGGGCGCCGCGCCGCAGAAGAGCGGGAAAGCGCACATGTTGGCCGGCACAGTAGGACGCGCATGCGCTTTTCTGTGATCTCGAAACCAGGCGACCCGCCGGCAGATGGCAGAGCAATGCTTTTCAGTTGCAGCTCGCGTGTCCTGGAGACTTTTGTCCCCGACTGTACGTACGTAGTGTAAAAGCGACGGAAGAGCGACTGACCCGCTGCAGGCGCGCTACAGATGCCATGTTCAGGAAGTTTCTAAACCAAAACGTACAGGAACTATCGAGAGTGAAATGAACATTTCAAGAAGGGCAGCAGACGTTAAAAGAAAATGCTAGGTCGGGTTTAAACCCGGTGCCTCTGCGCGACAGCCGTGTGCGGTAGAGCACTGCACGGGCCAGAATTTCTAGGCCCGGCCCGACCCGGCCCGGAAGAGGCACGGTCAGGCCCGGCCCGGGCCCGGCAGAATTTTAGACGGAAGCTTGAGCCTGGCCAGAGCCCGACAAAAAATAATTTAACATAAGCCCGGCCCGAGCCCGACAGATTATATACATGAGCCCGAAAAAGTTTGCAGGCTTTAATCTAAAAACTGTCTAAGGATAAAGCAACCATATTTGAATTAATTGTTTTTTAAGCAATGTTAGACCGATTTTTTTTGACACAATAAATATTTTGACTTCGACGATGTATTTTTGAGAATATGTTCGAAATAAGCGCTTCATAAGTTATCTAGAGAGAAAGAAAAGTGGGCAATATTTTATTCACTGTATGCATTTCTTGAAGAGATATTAAACTTTTCGTTCAATTCGTTTCAAAGAGAACTTTCCTCTCTACATGTTTTTGTGAAGAAACAATCAGAATCACGCTAGTGCATCTTCAAAAGGCTGTATAAGCATAAAATTATCTATGGTAGTTAGCTTATCTCTGGTGGAATAGTAAGGCCCCCTGCACAAAGTGCAAAGTCAAGCTCACGTTTTTCTTATTTTTTTAGTGTGAAACGCAGATGAAAAAAACACTCATGTTGCACCCTGCGACTGGGGTGCCCCCGTTTTCTTGACCGCACTTTGCCACTATGATGGTGCATCCATCCGTTTCCTTTTATCCACGTAAAGGCGTTCCAAAAGCAAGACGTCTTTTGTTTTTGAACGGTGCCATAGTTATTTTGCATTAAACGTGTTTGTTTTACTGAACCTAAAAGATCATTCAGCACATTTTCTGGCTGGGCAGTGTTCAGTACACTGCCCAGAGCAGTGCCCGGACCGGCCAGGGCCGGCGCGGCCCGAAAAGTATTTTGTTCAAGCCCGAGCCCGGCCCGGGCCCGAGGAAAAGGCGTGCTACCCGGCCCGAGCCCGGCCCGCGGGCCGGGCCGGGCTCGGGCTTTTGGGCTGGCCCGGGCCCGTGCAGTGCTCTAGGTGCGGTGCCGACTCAGACATGCTCGCGGTAATATCTTCATCGATTTGTGCAATACCTGCTATTGGAACTTTGTAAACGCAGTGTTTCAAAAACACCAAATAGAAATGGTCACACGGCGCTCAGTCGGGGGCGTTGCCGTTTTAATATCACAAACAGCCACGCCATTTTGGGCATTAGTGCTTTCAAGTGAGGGCCTAACTAATTTTGTTTTGGTTGTGTACTTAAATTGTACAATAAAAGTTTCATGCCCTTTCGAAATCGTAAGAAGTTTTCAGACACTATATAAAATATCAATTGTTTTGTCAGATCAGTTTTCATAGCGAGACATCTTTACGTCTTGTAGCCACCCGAAGTTTACATTGTGGATCGTTGTAGTTGCGCTTAAATGATCGTATTCAGTTTTTCTCTAGGTGAGAAAAGTAAAATACGATCGAAATATTGATTGCCATATTAGAGAGAGAAAATGTTAATTGAACAGGGATATCACTCTTGTTTAACTACGAGTATGACATAAAGCAACATTTATATTTTTTTCGTGTTTCTTTTAGCCTACTTACCAGCAACACGGACATGAAAACAGAAAAATACGATGGGCACATCGATCGGGACGATTTAAGTTCCTGTTCCAGAAAAAAAGGCTCCGACACGTCCAACAACCTCATTCAAAAGCCTCAAGGTAAGGGCTCGCGAGGATCATCAAAGACATCTGCGAGAGAGGGAGAGAAGGGCGGGAGGGAGTCCGGAAAAAGTTCAAGGAAAGGATCCGAGCAAGGATCAGAAGTGTCCGTTTCAAGCTCGAGCGCGAAAGCCAGGCTTGCGCCTGTCAAATGATCGAGGTCGAGCTTGGGCCAGGTGTACCTTCTACGAAGAAAGAAGGGGGGCCATCTCAGGAATGGCGAAGACCCTCGACGAAGGACGGCAATGAAAAGATCGGCATGGAGGTTCTTACCAGGGAGACTGTCACCAAGCGCCTCTATACGTACAACTTGGACGTCGAACTCCCAGAAGGAATGCGTGTAAGTCCACGCGGAAAACTGGTTCAAGATTCCGGCGCTTCAGCAGACGCCTTCGGACGCCAGGCTGCATTCTACCAGAGAGCTTTGCCTGGCTACCAGGAACCCTACGTGGCGTGTCAGCAACCTCCACTTGTGTATGCCCCCGGGTACATGATGCCTGCAGAACAGTACGGAGCGCTACCAATTAAGAGCACCGAGTCTATTGTGTTCAGATGTGTTTGTAACACGGGTACCGAATCTACGAAGGCAACTAGGGCATCATCTTCAACCAAATCCTCGAAGACGACATCAAGTTCTGAAGCAAAAGGAAGCAACAGAAGATACAGCACAAATGGACAAGAAGAACCAGCCGGATTAGTTCAGGTGGAGTTCGAGTGCCGTCGCTGCAAGCATCGCAAATCGTACCTGGTTTGCAAGGCTTGCAACAGCAGGAACAAGATACGCATATGCAAGGACTGCAGGTCTGGAACGCAGGCGTCCATGGGCCGCCCAGTTGGTGCTTTGGCGGAGCTTGCATTGTACCAGGAAGAGTACGACATCAACAATCAGTACGGCGTTGTACAGCCAAACTTCGGGCAGGAGTACGCCTATGGTTCACCTCAGTATGCTCAGCAACAGTATGGTCCGCAGCAGCAAGCCTCGAACTACGTCCGCGGTTATCCGTCTAATCCAAGACAGACTACCCTCGTAGTGCGTTGCGGGAGCCGCATGAGGGTACCGGGAGCTCCACTGACGCGAGGCCGCTTCTGCCGATCTGCGAGCAGATGGGGGCTACGCAGATGCAGCTCCCATAGGGGCCACCATTGTGGTCGAAATCCCAGCTAGAAAGTCGCCTTCTGGGGAGAAGAAAGGGAATGAAGAAAGCAACACCCAAACGACTTCTAGTACCAAGGAGACCAGATGCGACGCCAATGAAAGGAAATCCGGAAAATCAAGCTCTACCAAATCTACTCGAGGCTCGTCATTGTGCAAGTGTGGCCATGACTGTAAAACGTGCAAGGTTTGCGGAAGGCGTCGCCAAGTAGCGGGAGGGAGAGCAAGCGCTAGTAAATACTTTCCAGGCTGAACGTACGTGTTCTTTGGTACCACGTTGAACGTGCGATTAGTCAATAATAGTAAATTAAAAAAAGCGCAATAAATCCTGATTGAAGAAATGCCGCATCTCTTGAATTCCCACGTACCAGGTAAAGCGGCTCGTCAATTACCATTTCAGATGTGTCTGACACCAATTGAAAATGCGTGTTCTGGGCGGCTGTTGGGATTGTCGGCGGCCGATTGACATCGATCGTTTTTTTATTATTGCAGTCGATTATAAATAATTTGTAGACATCACACAAAATCAAGAAAAAAGAAAGAAAAAGAAAGTCTAGTAAAGCGGACGCATAAAAGTGTAATTAAAAAAAAAGACCGATTTTAAACTTCCGCCGGAATCAATGACGGTGATAGTAAAATGACTCATTCATCGTCTTTATGAATGACTTGAAACCGAAAGCTCCGGAAGTGTAGTTTATCTTTCTCTTTCTTTCTCATCTTTCGCGACTACCTCGGGGCGCGCCAACCGGTCAATCGAGCAATTATATTGCACCGCGCTTGCCAAGTGTCCTTCGCATGCAGACGGCGCGTTGCATTTCAGTTTGAGTTTATTTTTTTTGAGCAGTGTTTTACAAGGTGTATTACCTTACAAAACTGCTTACAAAACAAAACGAAAAAACTACAAGTTTCCTTTTTATTTTGAAAATAAGCTACTCATCGTCCAGCGCTCATTCTCCGCCCAAATGTAGCGCCAGAGGTCCGAACCAGATGTCAAAGTTTGAGCACTAACCGTGATCTCATTCAAAAGTTACAAGTGATTTTCTAAAATTTTCAACGGGGATATGGCAGATTTGCATGCGTAACTTGGAACAAGTAACGCGTTACTTGTACCTATAGTTACTTTTTTTTCGTAACGAAGAAACCACTCAGTTATTTTTTCGAAGAAGGATCGAGTAACGAGTCACAGTATTTAGTTACCTTACAACACAAATACCTAACCTGGTTCTTTTACCCAGGTTGCTTGTAATTTGCATGACGACAAAACAATAGATTTACCATAAAACTGTGCATACGCTATGTCACTATAGCCACAGTTGCCGGCCTACAGGTCCCCAGGTGGCGGGTTGGAATCCCGGCCGAGGTGCCCGCAATCTGGCGAAGACTCTTTCCGGAGAGAGCGCCGTGTAACCGAGGTTTCGGTATCACGTCAAAGGATCCCCAGATGGTCGAAATTGATCCTCAGTCCTCCGTCGGGGCTTGCCAGATGCCCGTAGTTGGTTCCGTTTGAATCGCAGCAGAAAGCTACGTACTTAGTTGCTTTTTGAGTAAGTAACAAGTAACGGTATTTAGCTCCTTTATTTCAGTAACGTGTGCATGCCGGAGAGTGGCAGCCGATCGAGATCTCGAAAACATGGAGTTCTATGTAGCCCTTTACCGAAAACAGGCGAAAACGCGCTCCATTTCCTGATTGAAGATTTCAGAAATCACTCACAACTTTTGAATAAGATAACGGTCGGTTGGGTCTGAAACTCCCGCATCTGGTTCGGACCACTAGCGCTACATTTGGGCGAAGAATGAGCATTCAGCGATGCTTAGTTTATTTTTTCAATTAAAAAAAAAAAACCAAGAAAAACACGATTATTTTTTTTTGTGGGGGGGGGGGGGGCAATAGCTGTGCATAATTAGTTTAAAACACGTTTTAAAGAGGTGAAAAGGGAAACGACGCTTTGTGGACATTGGTGAGTGACATGAGGCATAATCCAAACGTATCGGTCGCTCGACGATTGCTCCTCCAAAATCTAAAAAGCTATCCCGCAAAAAAAAAAGTGATTGCTTTTGACATTGCCGACTTTACATCGACCCCATCTAACAGCACCTATACCCGTTTTCACCTCAAGAAAACAGTAAGTTTTGCGCATTGTTCATACGCCGCGCGAAACAGTTCTCGACAGATTTCGTTGTCGGAGGCACAGGCGATGCTTTTGGCGTCTGAAACGTGTACTCCTTGACAAGATAGCGTGTACCCACTCCAAAATGCTACTAAATATATCTTTAATCTCCACCTAAAGGTGAAAATTAGTAATCATCCGCGAGAAGCAGGACTTTTTTTCCTACGGTTCTTGAGGTGAAAACAGGTATAGAATAATAGGAGCTTTAGTGAACCGTTACCACGTTCTGCGTAACGCACTACCGGAACCTTTGAAGAGTTCTTTTAGGCGCGCCTGGGGACACCGTGACCGCGGGGCACGCAACTAAAAGTATGCTTCAAAGGCTTCGGTAGCGCGGCACGCGGAAAGCGGTAACAGTTTGCCAAAAGTCCCAATAAACCCGTGCACTAGAAGTTTGATGTCATCACACTGAGATCGAGCGAAGACACACTGGATACGAGTTCTGCGTCGGTGCTCGGCTTGGCATCGTGCCCAATCAACGCGTCGAAGGAAGCTCGACAATGGGCTCGGATCCCATAGACCTGTTGCAAAATCGAAGCGATCCTAGCGTCATAGTGTCGCGCAAAGTTTCATGGGTACCTTTTGGCCATGGTTTCGGTTTCGATTCGCCAACTTCCACAGAGCTTTTCTTGAAGGGCTCCGCTATCTTGAGAATTGCAGCGCCGACGACGTGGTCTAGCGGCAATTCTCGTTGTACTCTCGTCAAGCTTCGGGGTCTTTCCCGCTTGGGGTGGGTCGGGGATCTACGAACCAAACGTCATGCGGAGGCCCTGTCTTCTAGGTGGTATTGCTTGAGTGCGTCCGCTCTTCTCGTGCGCTGGCTTTGACAGTGCTTCCTTTCCCCAGTCTCAGCTGAGACGCTTTTTCTAGAAACTTGACCCTGGCTGCTTACAATTAGTTGCAAAGGCAAGAGTCATGGTTGGTGGAGTAAAGCGCAAAAGGAAAGCTTGGAGTTGTTGCATTTTTAAACCAACGTCATGAAAGTTGATCGTCTGACATTAATCTTATTTCAATAAATGAAATAAAAATTATTCCGAAGAAAGACGACCTATGGAGGGTTTCGTCCATGCGCAACGCTTTTGATAGCTTACTTCACGGGAGAGGGGTTTATTAGACCTTTTTCTAGCCTCAGATTTGAACCACGATGACTGGCTGTTTGTAGCCTTACCGTGAGGCCTAGTCACTACGTTTTGAACATCAAACTTTCTAAATGTTGTCTACGAGTAGAGTAACGTTAAAACTGGAAATCTCAAATCCCCGCATGATGGCGGACAAAACAGAACCGGCGCGGTTGGAAAGCTGGAACCTTAGAAATATGTATGTTTGTTTATCCTGGAGTGAAGGGAAGAAATTCCCTTCGTCGTCGTTAATATATGTAATTCAATATTTGCACCTTACGTGATGTCGGAACATGGCGGGCAGCATTGTTTTGGCTTATATAGAGGCACTAGGCGTTTTCGAAAACTTATTCGTGACCCTGTAACGCGCCTCTCGCTCTTTTTTCTCGCAAGACAAATTGTTATTCACTGCAAGAACGAGGAAGAAGCGCGAGGAAATATTTGAGACAAGAATCCACCTTTTTGGCGAATATGTGCTGCCACCTATAGACACGCGACTGGGTTCGAGACTTAGTGGCTAGAAAACACCGCGCCCGCAAGGCCTCTCCACCCGTTCAACACCCAAAACGTCAGCCACATTCTGTTCGCCCGTTGAGCCGCTGTGACCTAGATACGGCTCCCCAAACTCGCCTTTGATGTGTAGTAACGTATAGTTGAGCTGGCTGCTTGGAAGACATTCCTAAAACAGCGCACAAGCACAGCTTTCTCTTTCTTTCGCATTATATATTCTATTCTCTCCGATAATAATAATTGGCATTTTGTGTGGATATTTATACAGCGTGTAGTTGGTAAGCCATTTCAAAGTTGCGAGGAGTCACTCGCTGTAGATGAGCAATTTAACCAGTGGAGTACAACTGCTAAGCCTGAGTTACACGTGATACACGAGCGCACGCGTAGTGATACACGAGCGCACGCCGGTACCATGCTCATCCAGATCGAAACGGGACAGGGGTGGAGATTAAACCATACTTCGTTTCAGCTTCCAGTCCAGACGCAGCCGATGCTACAAGCGCGAGCTCCGCGGGCTTTCGGCGTCCCTGCCAAGCACGCGCGCTCGTGCAGTGCATGCACCGTTCAGGGCCACATGCTCGCGCTCGTATCATTGGCTGCGTCTGGACCGAAGCTGAAACGATATATAGAATCCCTGGGTTCTGCAGCACGAGGAGGCTATGGCAGCACTAGCTTTCGCTCCACGTGCTCCGAGCTGGCGTGCGCTAGCCCACTCGGCCACCTATCCTCCCATATCTCTTCTTCCTGTGCTTGTCGCTGTTGTAGGTCTGTCACCTTTGTCCCTATCGAGGGTTACCTTCTGCCCCGAAGTCGACACAAAGAAACCATCTTCCCTGTCTGCTCGGGAAGGAAGAGAAAGAGGGTACTAGAATAATTTACTCTTGAGCCGATGTTTCATACAAAAGGTCCATTTCCTGCGTCAGGGGCAGAATCAGCGCCACTTTTCCTGAACTTCTCAACCTCGAATTTCAGCCACCTTTCAAAAGATGGCGCAAGTGCGGGTAGTCTGCTGCAACATAAGTCTCCTTTTAATATTGAGGACCGTTAGTATGCTTTAAAAATGACAATCATGGGAAAGTGATTTTAATTAGAACGAGAAAAGCTCTAATTAAAGAAATCGTTGTTTAAATAGTGTCCTCTTCTCTGAAACCGGTTTCTTGCACACTAAGTCGGAGCCTCACAATAGTCCCAAGAGTTAAAATATTTTTCAACAAATATGAATAGGAATACAAACCAGTTCTCCAGAGAACCAAACTAGTTCCTCTAGCATACAATTAAAAAAAAATGAGATCAGATGTCAGATATCTGAGAAAACCAAAACACATGAAGGGAACTCTGAAATTTCATCACAATCAAGTGGTGTTTAACAAAATAAGCGGCGTTGCACTTCTAATATTTCTTTGCTGAGTTCTTATGTTGACAAAGAATATACTTAAATGTCGTTGGTGTGTTAGGATGTGAAAGTAAGCAACAGTTCGAAATAACATAAAAAAATACTTTTTGAATAAATATAAAAAATGTTAGTGTACTAATGAAAGGGATATTACAACGAAATGTTCGGCGCGTACAGTATTTTTGGTCTGTACGCGTCTGGGAAAGGAGCAGTAATCTCACATCGGACGCCACCAGACATCTTGTTAAAAAGGACACGAACAGTATTTTTTAAACGAGTTAAACGATTGGCAAATGAGCACCTGGTGGATGTCGCTAAAGCCTCGTTTGTAATGCCCGTCTAGGAACCTCGACAGGTAGTGACGATGCCTGCCTCGCCTAGAGCTATACAGGCTTTGAACCTGACGTCATCGCGACAGCTCTCCGGCCAGCACGAGAGAAGAAGGCGAGGGTAGCGTTCTCCCTCTGAGCGGGACTCTCTTTGTGTGTCCCAGGCTTGCCCAGACGTCGCCATTGTCCCCCTGCAAGATTATAGAGGGCTTAACCCGTCTACTCCAAATTCGCGCAAATAGCAGCTTTGCGGTTAGTTGCGGTGGGCCCGATCGCTGGCGGGCTTCGGCCGCTTCGGTGGCCGGAACGGCTAGGCGCATTCCTGCTCGACGTCAGCCCTAGGCTGCAGCTTTGCTGGTCCCGAGACAGTCTACGTCACGATGGCGCCGGATGTGCCGTGCTCTCCGCTGGCTGCTGTCCGAGCGCTTGCCAGAGTGGGCCGTCTATAGCGAAAAATTCAGCCACCAGGCTCAAAATACAAACGTGCGATTGTCATTTACGGATATTGCGGGTCATTTTTCAGCCTATTTTTGACCGCGATGGGTATATTTCAAATTTTAGTTGAATCATCTCTTTAAGAAAGAAAACGGTACAGAACCGCTCGATTCCCCATCTCAATCATTAAGAGAATAAGAGCAGCGACTCTTAATGCATTACATGTCTAGAAACTCTGGAATGAGAAGAGCCGCGTCCCTGAAAATATGAGAACGAGCAATTTTTGTTTTCTTATTGTGCGTTAATTTTGGTGTAAAAATGCAGGTCACATTCTGTGTAGTAAGACAGTGATGATGAAATTGGCCATTTATTTGCATAAAATAACCGGAAATACGCGGCATCGGTACAGGACGCGGCATTTCGGCACCGCAAACAGGAGGTTAGCACAGCTGCCACCGGTGGCTAGTTGAGCCGGGGACCACGCTTGGCGCCATCGCCTTATGTGAAGTCATTTCTACTCTGTCATTGCCGAGAAAAAGGGACGACGTTTACAAATCCTCTGTAATGGGGCAAACTAGGGCGCAGCCTTTGAGTGAGGAGAGGCAGGGGAGGGCTACGGAGGAGAGTGATGGGGTCACCCTCCTCCTCCGTACCGTACCCCTCCTCCTCCTCTCTCCTCTACTCCTCCTCTCCCGTTCCTCCTCCTCCTCCTTTCCTCCCTCCCTTCTCCTCCCACCTTCTTCCTCTCCTCCTGCCGCTGAATTTGTTCGGCGGGCGCGATACGAAGTCGTGACGTCATGGCTCCCCACCAAATTTAAGGGGAACTGAATTGCCAAGGATGTCAGCGGGCATTTTCTTCAATTTCCGCGATAACTATTAGAGGGAAAAACTTAGTCCGACTAAATTTAGCGGGAGATTATTTCTCCGCTAACATTTAGCGGGAATGTCCGGATTCAACTTAGCGGGGAAATTTTTCCGCTAATGAGCTGGAAACGTTTTCCTCAAGTCTAGCAACAAAAAGATTCCGGCGATAAATGTAGCGGGGAAACGTCCCAGCAATGCAACGCACGCTGTTATGCCGACGGCGACGGCGGCTGCTCAATTGGCGCGAAACGGGCGCTTCATGATCTGCGCCCAAGTCACCTATGAAACTGAAACTCCCAGCGAAAGCTGATGGACTGTTTAGTGTACCTGGGTAACATTGTTATATGCTCTTGTCAGGCGCCAAGCCACTGTTACAGAGCGGCACCCCGGTCGGAACTCGAAACCGCCACTCTCGAAACCCGTATAGGCCTGCATTTTGCCCTCGCAGCAAAGGCTCTGTTGGAAGTCACGTGATGCGGTAAACAGCAAGCGGCGTGACTTCTGGAAAAATCTGTCTGCTTGCAGGAGAGTTCGTGCAACATGCGGTACCCGTAGGAAGTTAGCTTACGGTCCTCGCCCCGTGACGCTTGCACTGACACAACTTGGGACATCGCCAGTCTCGCCCTTTGATATTTGGTGAACCGTGCCCCACCATTTCAAATATTCTAGGGTCTTGCGGGGACCCCACATTTCATCAAGCTATGGAGTGGAAACTGTGGAGGAAAACTGGAATTGCGTGTGTGTATGTATATGTAGTTCCAGGAACATAGCCCGCCCCAATGGGCGACTTGTCTCCCAGCTGCAGATGATAAATTTAGCCAGTGCAGCACAAACCGCTAACCTATGGTGTTTAATGTGCCGCACGCATAGTGGCAAGCACTAGACGTTTTCTGTTTCCTGTCGTTCTCAGTCAGGTAGGTTCCGTATCTGGTATGCGGGAACAAAAACTAATAACACATTTCAACCTGCAATATGCGAGAAAATATAGGTGGGACAAAACAAGAATGTGTTACACTCACGCATTTCGTAAACCGTCGAGCGGCCTGGAGAGATTAAAACGATGTTTAACCGCATACCAGAAGTGACGACATTCAAGATGGCTGCGCCCTTGTGGAAAGACGCCGGTACGATATTCATCCAGATCGAAACGGGCAGGGGTGGTGGTCGACGCCATCAGAGCTGCGCTTGCGCGTATTGGCACTCCGTTTCCCGACATTGCTGCTGGCGCCGCCATTTTGGTCTCGTATGCAGAAAAGACGCAACTGCCGATCGTCATGGATTCAAAAGTGCGACTTCCTCAGTATAGATTCGGTGTTAGGAAGCTCATGTAATATTGCTTTGCTTTGTCGCTGAACTGTTTAAACATTTGGTGAAAGCAGCAGAGCGTTTCCTGTGATTTAAGATAAAGCTTTTGATAACTGGCAACCATGATTTCAACCACAATATGGCCAAGCGTCGTTACTCTGAAGCGTAGCTTATTCAGTGCCACTAGGCTGGGTATTGAACCGAGGATCCCTGTTCTGCAGCGCGAGCCTTGCTCCACGTGCTCCGAGCTGGCGTGCGCTTTAGTTTGCGCTAGCCCTCTGGTGCACCGATCCCCACCCCCAAAAAGATGGAGACTCACCTATGCATCCTGGCCGACAAAGTCAGCGCAAACAAAGTGTTGCCACTTTTGTATTTAATGCATTTATATATTCTTTACGTTCTGAATATATAATTTGATGGATATGAAAATTTAAACCATCTCTTTTCTTTTTCTTTAATAACTGATAAAAATAAAAGGAGACATTGGCTGCTGCTATAGCAGCGCCGGCTACTCCTTTGAACTTGAGTGATTAGGGTCCGTTTCCTTGAGAGTTCACAGTTGAGTTCACAGTTGTCACATAAAACAAACACTGCACAGAACACCCTGCTCTACACTCCACGTTATGAAAGCACACTATTTACATCAGGGTGCAATGATTTATCAGGCTATTTACATATAATTCCTACACTCAAACGTTCGTGGTATACTGTACAATATACACTAAAGGGGGCGGTATGCACATTAAAATATTCAAATACTTTTCACATTAAAAGCTCAATTTAGCGCGATAATATACAATTAAGGTATATGAGTATTATATACAGAATTTCACAGTTGAAGTATGTATGCAATGTAAATTTATCATATCATGATGTTTCCACTTTGGTGTTGCGTTTCTGTTGTTCTTGTTGCAGATGTATAACTCTCAATAACTGTCCGCTATTTTGGTTTCCAAGATGAAATCGCGTAAGGCAAACAGAGCCCTCTTTTGTAGAACTGGCGTAGGCCAAGGTCCTAGCAGCTTCTTTAGTGACAAGGGGCGGTCGTCAAGTACCATGAGCCGTAAATTGAGCTCTTTTCGACACTTTGCGAATCTCGAGCATTCTAGTAGGAGATGAGTTTCATCTTCGACCGACTCTCCACATGCACATTCTGGAGATTCTGCGCGATGGATGCGATATAAAAAATTAGCGGTATAAGCAACATTGAGACGAAGCCTATGTAGTAATGTTTCTATGCTGCGTGGGAGTGAAATGGGTACGCGGAATCTTATCTGAGGGTCGATTTCAAAAAGAATGGAGCGTTTAGAGTGTTCGTCAAACCACGTGGAACTACACTTAGTGCGTACCATTGTCCTTAATATTTCCCGAGTGTCTCCACGGGAAAGAGGGACTCGTTGATATTGTCCATCCCAGTGCGCCTTTTTGGCGAGGCAGTCTGCCGCTTCATTGCCCGTGAGGCCACAGTGTCCTGGGACCCACTGAAGTGCAATGTCGTGGCCTGCCTTCATTGCCGCCGTCATTTCATTCAGAATTTTGTAAATGTATACGCCGTTGTTACTTTTATAGTTCATTGATTGTATGGATGTGAGAGCCACTTGCGAGTCACTGCATATTACCCATTTTTTTATAATGCTTGCATGCCGAATATATTGTAAGGCTGACAGAATGGCATGTAACTCAGCTGCAGTAGAGGATGATCGATGGGATAGCCGGAATGAACGATGTGTGTCTAAAGATGGTATAACAAATGCGGAAGCTGATCCTTGATCGTCGGTAGATCCGTCTGTGTACACTTGAGTGAAACTGGGGTACTGATTGTATACATGGAAGAGAGCCAGTTGTGCCGCCACCATACTGCTCACTGAGCTTTTCTTCTCCATTCCATTTATTGTGGTCTGAACTTTAGGCATCGTCAACGTCCAGGGAGCAGGTGAGACCGGTACTTCCCATTGAGTGTAACGTGGTAGGTGGCGTTGATGTTCTAAAAGAACGTTATGTACTCGTGCGCCTGTTCTGCTCATAAGGTTATGAAAAATAGGATGGTCGATATGTTGTGTCTTTAATCGAAAAAAATGCCTGCAGGTTTCTTGTATTCGAAGGACCGAGATTGGCGGCTCCCGTGCCTCTGCAAAAACTAGAACACCGGATGTTGCGCGAGGCACACCCAGGCAAACTCTTAGACTACGAGCCAACAAGTAATGTAGACGAGTCTCGGAAGTGCGCGAGAGGCCATGGAGCACTGGTATAGAATATGCTAGCGTTTGACGTACTAGCGCTACGTGCAGGTGGAGGAGGGATGATGTTGAGCCTCCCCACTTGGTTCCCGCAATGCAGCGTAAGGCATTAATTATCCTATTAACTTTTTGTCCCATCTCAGTCACGTGCGTGTTCCACGTAAGGGTTCGGTCTATAATTATACCCAAAAATCGGTGGGTCTTGACAATTTCTAGTTGTTCTCCGTTTACAGAGAGTCTGAAGTCTTTCAGTCGTTTTAAGGTGAACGGGAGAACTGCCGATTTGGTCGCAGAAAGGTCCATTCCATGCTCTTTTAAGAATGACACAATAATGTCCAGACCATTCTGCAATGATGTTTTGACAGTATCAATAGAGAGTGCTGACGCCCAGATGCATATGTCGTCTGCGTAGATGGAATACTCTAGCTCTGATGGAAGGAGACGTGACAGCTGATTCATAACCGCGTTGAAGAGAGTGGGGCTCAATACGCTGCCCTGAGGAACCCCACTGCTAAGAGTATGTTCCTGGCTTTTGCCTCTGTTTGTGTCTACAAAAATCTTGCGTTCATTGAGAAAGTCTGCTATCCAACGCAGGGTGCGACCGCGAACACCGAGTTCAAGAAGTCCATGTAAAACGTGACTATGATTAACGGTGTCAAAAGCCCGTTTGATGTCGAGAAATACGGCTACGGTAACGTTACCCCGGCTTCTTTCGTGTTCTACATGAGTTACTAGGTTCAGTATACAATCCATTGTGCATCTTCGTCTTCTAAAGCCAGCTAGGTGCGGTGAAAGTACGTTGTTTTCTTCCACCCACCATTGCAATCGCTCGTTAATTAATTTCTCCATAACTTTACCAATACAGCTTGTTAGACTCACGGGGCGGAATGACTCCAGTGACATGGGCGATTTTCCTGGTTTCAGAAGAGGGACAACTTTCGCTAGTTTCCAGTCCTCTGGTAGACGTTCTTGTTGCCATATGTTGTTAAATAGTTGAAGAAGAAGTGTGGTTGCTTTAGGTCCCAAGTTCGAAAGGGCTCCATATGTTATGCCATCTGGTCCTGGGGCTGTTTTTTTACCGGAAATTGTTTGTAAGGCAGTCTCCAGTTCGGGCATTGTGAATGGGAGATCCAACTCTGAATGAGTTGACCAAAATTGTGCATCTATTTTTTGTTTTACTGCGTTGCATGATGTTGTGAATTCTATAGTACCTGTCGCAGCACCCGGCCGCGTGAGCAGTTGGCAAAACTCATCCGCAACGAGGACAACCGAAATACCCCGATGTAATGCCAAAGCCCGGAATGGGTGAATCTGAGTGACAGGAGTTCTAAGTGCTCGGAGTATGTTCCAGACTTTGGGTATTGACGTAAAAGGCGAAAGAGAATCGCAGTTACTGCGCCAACGTTTTTTGGCAAGCTTTTTTAGTTGTCGACGCATGAGGGCATGCGTTCGTTGAGCCTCTAAGTAGTGCTCAACTTGCCCTGTTCGATTGTATTTCCGTTCAGCCCTTCGTCGTATAGCCCGTAGCCTCTCATATTCGGCATCCACTCCAATACATCCCTGAGGAACTGATATTACCCGCGTGGAGCGTTCCATATTTGTGCGAATGCTTGTAACAAAATTTTCAAGTGTGCAGTCAATCGTATTTATGGTTTTAGTATTTAAGTGTCGATAAACTTTCCAATTTGTTAGTTGAGTTTTACGTTTCTGAGGAGACTGCGAAAGTTTAGGTTGACACACGAGGATAGGAAAATGATCACTTCCCCTTGTCTCGACATCTGTGCGCCAATCCATTCCAGAAGATAAGTTGTGGGAGCAGAGTGTTAGGTCTAAACAACTAGAATATGTAGGACCGCGCAAGAATGTTGCGGATCCATCATTCAATACCGTTAGGTCAAGATTTTCAGCTGCGTTGGAGATCATATCCCCACGAATATCGCATCGGTCACTTCCCCAGAGGGGATTGTGGGCGTTAAAGTCACCAGCAACTACGAATGTTTCCCCAAGCTTCCGGATCATACGGGAAAACTGTGTAAGAGTGATGGGTGTAAGGGGTTCAAAGTACACACTTGCAATGACTAAGCATATCTTACCGATGTTCACCTTGCACGCCACATATTCGGGTGCATCCTCTTTCGATGTAGATACGAGAGTTGATGTTAGGTCCTTTCGCACACACAACATTGCCCGACTGGGGCCGGAAGGTCGTGTCGTTTGATAGGTCACATAGTTGGGCAGTCGGAATTGGGCTGTGACTCGTGCTTCAGAGATGGCGAGAATTGGGAACTGATGGAGGGCAACAAACTGCCGAAAGTCGCCGCTCTTTGATCGCAATCCATTGGCGTTCCATTGGAACAAAAAGGCCTGTCGGTACCGATCATTCATTTGTAGAATTTGAGTTAATCGGAGCACTCGAACGTGCAAGGATATGCTCCATTGAAAGTAGCATTTGCACTTCAGGAAGGTCTCTAGCCTCCGGTAGTGTTGTAACAATTGCCTTCAATGCAGCAAACAGAATCGGGAGCAGCAGCTTTTCCAGCTTTTCGGATCGGGCAGTTGTGTTTTGTCGGAGAGACATTGAATATGGATTGGTGTCGGCTGTCTGTGCCTCAGCTGTTCTTGCTGTCAGAGGTGTTGGCGTCTGCGTCGAGTCACGTATTGCTGGCTTGCGTGGAGGAAGCCGTGGAGGAAGTCGAGGTGGTATCGGCGGTGGAGGCGGTGCCGGTGGTGCCTCTGGTGGTGGTGCCCCAGGTCCGGCAGCTCCGATGGCTTCAGCGTAGGTATATCTTGATCTTTTCTGTATTGGGTTTGGAGGCGCAGGAGACACAGGTCTCACTGCCTCTGGATTTGGTGGTGGCGAATGACGCTTAGTCGTCTTGCCATGAATCAGTTCGTGTTTACGTAATGCTCCTATTTCTTTGTTTCGCACACAACCTGCGAATGACGCAGCATGTGGTCCACCACAGTTTGCGCACTTGGGGTGGTTTCTGGAGCTGCATTCTTTATAGTTATGTGGACCTGCGCACACCTTACATCGCTGTGGTCCGCGACACGCATTAGCCACGTGTCCATGCCTTTGGCAGCGGAAACAGCGTACCGCCTGTCCAAAGTATTCTTCCACCGGATGACTGGTGAATCCCAGGAAAACGCGTGTGGGCATTGGGCAGTCTTCTCTAAATTGTAAGATGACGCTGTCCCGTGGGTGCTTGACGACACTTCCGTCGCCTTGAGGTACGTAGGCAATTTGCCGTTTGACAGACGTAACCCCTTTGTCAGTGAGATATTCCAGGAGTTGTTCCTCTGTGTACTCGTTTGGGACATTTTTTATCTTGCCCAGATTCTTTGAGTAAGACTGCGGCACATTGGCCGCGACATCAATTCCAGCAACAGTTTTCAAGGCTAGAAGCTTATTTGCTGACGACAATGAGGCAACACTTACCACAAGGCTTCCATCTTTGGTGATTTTATGTGAGCTCACTTTCTCTTGTGCTGTGGTGACAATTTCAGTTGCGATTCGGTTAGGGTTCACTTTCCAGAAGGACTGTGCCTTCGTAGACTTGAAGACGATGGGGATGCCTTTCGAGCGCTTTTTGCGGTATGTCACTGTTGTGAAAGGTGTCTCGTCAAGATCAACGTCAATTTGGTCTCCTATTGAGTAGTCGGAAGTGCTTGCTCCGTCCGACGTAAGGCATAGTTTCTTCTCTGGTGTTTCTCCGGAGTCCTCCATTGCTTGGCGTGTAGGGGCTGAACAACCAGCTGGAAGAATCAATTGAGGTGATCGTAGTAAATGTGGTTGGCAAACGCCATGGAGGGGAAGACGAGCCTCCACCGCCTTGTTTTGCCCGTTGACGTTGGTACACGATTGTATCTGCGGAGCAGATCTCTTGCTCGCGGTCGCGGATTGGTGAGACAGTTCTCAAATTACCTTTCAAGGCGAGGTTTTTCCTGTGGCGTTGTTTAAACAGCAAATAGAAGAGAGCGGAGGAAAAATGGACGTTTCTCGTCCAGACACTTCTTCTTCTTAAACCATCTCCCTTATTTCAAGCGCTCCATGCATTAGATTCTTATCCTGCTTTGTGAATAAGACAGGAGGGAGAGGAAAGAGCGATGACCCTTCGCCCCGCCCCTTTCTTAACCGCCTGAGTGTGAAGTGACATCCGTTAAGACATCTAAATCCATTACGCTGTAGAGGAATGTAAACACGATCCTCGAGAACCAGAACACCACCACGGGATTGAAGTTTATAAAATTTGCGAGCGATGTCTCGAACGGGATTTATTTTTAATGGTTTGAACACACACTATTTCTTGGACTGTTTACATAGAGACGCCTCAATTTGTTTTAAATACTTTTGAGCCGGACCAAGTTCGACGTAGAGGGGACCGGCTTCGGAGAACTGGGGCCAAAGTGTGCCGTGCACAGCTGGTGGCTTCCTGCAAGAAGAAACACACAGGATGACAAGCGTTAATTAGACGGACGGTCAGTTTTCACGACGCTTCCCAAAGTATCGCACGAATAGGTCCCCGCTTTTTCGCCCCTACGGTCTGTGACGACGCAGCAGGAAGCATTCGCACTTTTCTTCGTCGGAAGTACCGCATCTAGTTTTCTGTCAGCACTCACCTTACTTATTGGCTACTCTTTATCACGCGAGAACATAACAGTTTGTCCCTTTTTTGAGTTAGGTATCGACAACGAATATGTTGAAAGAGTATCAAAATACAATACAATCCCTAGAACAGCACTCGACAACCATACCTTTTTAAAAGTAGGAATTGACGTTACCATGTTACTGCACTACAGTTTTTTTTACTCAATATTTATTTTTGAATATAAATAATTATTTTTGTTAAGCCAATTACCGTTTCTTTACCGGGAACAAAATAGATGGCGTTGTTCATACGTGCGTCACCATCTTTCAAAAAAAAAAATAGTGGATGACAATCACTATTGTTGTGACTGACGGAAGCTGTCTATGCGTTAAAAAATTTTTTTACGCAATCACCAAAACTTTACCGTTTTGTTAAAAACCAAATTTAGTGATCTAATGCAGGTTTGCGCAGACGAGTTATACGGCAGGGGATAATAATATAGGGGTCTAATCATCACGATAAGTCGGATAATTACCTAAGATGTGTATTAATTAAAAATTTAATGAGTGAAGAAAACATAGCTTTATTTATAAACTTCTTCAGCACACCAAAAACTACTAAATTAATAAATGATAATAAAAATAATTGAAGCGCAGACCATGAATGAAGACAATTGGGAAGTTCATTTTAACAAGATTGAAATAGATGTCGGTGTCTTTCAGGTAATGTCGACTAAGTTTTAACTCCAAAGTTTCGCTTGCGCGCGGCACAAATTAAATTGAACAGGTCCAGCAAATATCCCACCGGGACCGATATGAGAGCGACGCCCGAGACTGAGAAAAACAACCCAGCTTTTTGAGTCAGGTCGACCATGACATCAATGTAGGCTCGTCAGGCGATTAGTCAAGTGAACAGAATTCCGCTCGTCCTTGTTTTTAAATCGTAAATTTGTTAAAACTATTTTTTAAAAAATTAGTAACGAGTATTACCATTTTTTTTGTGCAGAAAGAATTACTGCAATAGAGATGAAATACGATTTCAGTCCACCGGGTGCGTGGACTGAAATGACTGAAAAGCCGAGCTCCTTTCACTCGAGAATAATGGGTGGGGACCGTCTTGAAAAGCGTTTTATGAGGCAATGATCATAATAGATTTATTTTTTTTTTGTTTCTGACGAGAAAGATTTGAATGGCGCATAATTCTGTTTTATTCGTTTTTCCGCGATTCTTGGTTTCACGCGTGAAGAAGATTCGCAGAAAATGTCCCAGGTAAAGCTAGTAAAGATTTATTAAAGGCAGTAGTTACTACACTTGTCCGACCGTTATTACGTTTTTACTAGCGTATTTACCTCAAACGCACAATAGGTAGTAAAAACTTAGTAACTGCAGCACTACCTTTTTCTGACCGTTACTACCTTTTCAATGCTGTTTACTACCTTAAACGCGGCGGCAGTGTAAAAACTGCAGCTGCTATGCGGAGAAGAGAGGAACATGGCTGCTGGAACCTTGTAAGAACGCTGTTTCATAAAGTGTCGCAAGTAATTACTGTGTGCACCATTACTTCTTTGTAAGAGATACATTCCTTGGAATGTTTAGCAACAATCTTGGAGAACAATATTGGAGCGAAAGCAGCACCGTATTTGTAACTTCCTTTAAGGACGAGGTGGTCACTGACCAATCGCGACTTCTTTCAAATGATCAGTAAGAAGAAACATGGTGTAACAATCGGGAACAGCGGTTGGGTTAGCGTGTCGTTGCGTGTGTGCTGTGTGTCTTATGTGTTTTAATTTATTGCTTGTGTTAAATGTATATTACGTGTACAAACGTCCATGTAAGCAGCGTAGAAATAAACTCATATCCTACCGACAATGCTTTTTTTATGTTGCCAATTTTCAATTTAACGTTGACTAGGGCGATCTCTGTTCAGGAGTTAGAGAGCGACTTTTGGTACAGCGAATCATTAGTAACACGCAAAGTAAAACAGCGCCAAAAATACCCCCGAGGACAAGATTAATAACTCCTTCATTATTGTTGTGTTCATCGACGAGGAGAAACGTCCTGACCTTCTTGCCAGGAAAGTTTTCTCCCTTTCTGACAGGTAAAAATAGGTACTGTTTAGATGTAGTAGCGGTTACTAGGTTTTGAGATTTAGTGCCGGTTACTAGCTTCTTGAACTAGTAACGTCACTAGCTTGATCGTTACTGACTGCAGCTACAAAGAGCTAGTGAATGTTATGACAAGCAGTTACAAACGTTTCGTTTAGAAAGTACGACGAACTTTTTTCTAGAGTGCATGTCAAAAGCTTCTGTCAGACATCGTCTAGCACAGGTCTAGCATGCTTCAATTTTTCCTAAACATCTATCTAGCATTTCATCTAACGAGACCTATCTGCGCCTGAAGTGTACTGAAGTATTGTGCGGGAATATCCGGGAACGAAGATGTCGTTAACGCCATGCGCGAGCCCAAGACTCTTTCACTTTTACGCCGAGCCTCCTCGAGCAAGACGATACTTGTGTAATGTGTCGGGTTAATACAGCTGATGGCGTCCGCGTTAAACCTGTCACGGGGTTCTGTCCCACTTTCTACGTAACACCGACACGCAAAAATTATTGCTCGCTCCCAACACGATTGGCAAAAAACGATGAAGACAAAAATAAGGTCCTTACACACAGTTGCGTTTGAGTGCGTTTGACTGCGTTGCGTTGACAAACGGCAGCGAGTTACCGAGTCCAGCCGTGCTTCAGCTGAAGCTGGCAACCAATTCAGGGAGTATAGTTTGGCAAGCGGCATTCGAATAAAAAATGTCCCGGTTGCTCGTAGTCGTGCAACCCAGTATACAATGTGCTGAAACCACGAAGCGCCGCTAGGGAGGCTCAAGTGAGGGTGGGTGCAACAGCTACTGGGTGTATCAAGGAGCGAGGCAGGCTCTTAAATCGACCGCAAATTCGGTTTGCTTAACCTATCGCGTTCCGATTTTGTACAGCGTTATCTACGAGTGGTGCATTTTTTTCTATAAAATTCGCAAAAGAGCGAGCTTACCTGAGGAAAAAGTAAAAAAAGAAAAAGGCTTAGCTCCTATGGAAACGCAGCGGAAGCCACCGGTCTTCAAAGCATAGGGCGTCCTATGGTTTGAAGACCGGTAACTTCGCTGCGTTTTCTATAGGACCTAAGCCTTTTTCTTTTTACTTTTTCTCAGGTAAAGCTCGCTCTTTGCGAATTTTATAGAAAAAATGCACCACCTGTGGCAACGCTGCACAAAATCAGAACGCATGGGTTAAGAAACTGAATTTGCTTGCGGTCGATAAAATTGGTACACCCGGTAGATCGGAGGATCACGGGACATGGACGCCATTTAATTGCTAAATTTTGCTGGGAGTCTATGGGGTAAAGGGTCGTTTTATTTCCTTAACTCAGGTCATAGGGGCCCATTAAGGTGCCTCGAATAATTTACACAAGGTATAAATGATTACCTTTTCCATAGCCACCAGTTTTGTTGCGATAGGGCGGCGGATTTTTCAGCGCGAAAATTGGTAGAATTCACTCCATCTTGGACGTTGCTCTTGTCTGGCAACCCTGCTTTCTCCTCTCGACGCTTGCAATTTTCGGAGCGAGAAGGAAGCGAGAGAGGCTGCGCCAAGGCGTTCGCTGCTTGCGTACGGGAGGCAAGGGGAGGAAAGGCGCATGGAGCAACAGAGCTTCGCAGCAGAGCGGGCGTCTGCTCTCGCGCAGGCAACATTGGCGCGTATCCTTTAGCCCGAATCCTCTCCCTCCCAGGTGCCGCCATTAAATTGCAAACGCTCTCCAGGTTTTGAGTGCACCCACCCTCACTAGAGCCGTCCTAAGCGCCGCTACAGCTCATGCCGCGCTATCTACGCTCATGACAATAATTTGACCGAACCGACGGTTCACTGTTGACGTCACAGTCCGTTTTAAATTGACAATGAAGGGAATATCGGATATTTTTATGGCGATTGAACTGGGCTCCAGGCACGTCCATAGCACCGTTGCCCAAATTTCAGCCGAAACCGGTGATTGTGGCGCCGCGCAAATCAATGAAACAGCCGCGGTAATAATCGTACCGGAAACGATTGCGGCGACGCCCTGAGAGTTGCGGGAGAAGCGAGGAGAAGCGGAGCCTGCGACGTTGTAAGGCCCAGAAGCGCGACGTCACAAGAGACGCGTAAGCGACTGGTCGAACGAGAAACCTGGCCTCGGTCACGTCTTGGTTCGCGATTTTTATGAACACTGTTCCAATTTCCTCTTGGATAACCATGAAAAAGTATAAATCGTATCGGAAATGATTACTAAACCGTAAATAAAAGAGCATAATTATTTTTCTCTTTGCTACGCTGGACGCTAAACAGGCAACGAGCAACATTGAGTGAACAAAATAAATAAATAAAAAAGAATACAGCGCGGAACACGCGGGAGACGTTTGGTTTTGGTTTCAGATGTTGTGTCAGGTTTACTTTGGGAACACGGTACTCTGAAGAATTCTGCAATATGGACACAAGAAATATTTGAAGTGTACTTTTTCACGTCTTAGAAGATAAAACGAGTAACGAGTAACGCTCAGAAAGGTCGGGATAGCTCTTTTGAGCGTAATTTTACGCTCAGCGCAGCGGTGTCAGCGAGGTGACGATGGCGCTCGTCGGCCAATCGCGATGCCGCCTCTCAATCTCAAGACGCATCCTGAGAAAGGCGGCTTTTTTTGGCCGACGAGCGCCCATCGTCATTGCGCTGACACCCCGGCGGGGTATACCCCACCTTTGCCGAGCGGAAAAATCGGTTCAGAAAGTGTTGTGTCCCGACCTTTCATCGCGTTTTAAATAAGGAAATCAGTGTCGCGTGGTTGTAACTTTCTGGAGTTTTAGGATGCTTAGGGTCCTTAGAATCAGTTGTGACTAAGAACAGACTATCTGAAAACCCTCTTGGTTCCTCTTTAATGGCGCGTTCTGGTAACATTAAATGTTCTATTGCCTTTGCGTATGTATATCCCAATGGTGTATGCAAGCTTTCTTTCCAAGCAAATAAAGAAACGAATATCATAAGGTTTAAACAAGCTCCGCCTTTTACCAAGCTTAGTGTGCGTGGAAAGTGAGAATAGAAAAATGCCGAACTTTCGTGCTAGGCTGTCGGTAGGTCGAAAATATCTTGTTTTCCCCAAGGTCTTTGTCATTCTGAGTAAAAATTCTGGAGGTAAGTATCTATAAGCTTTTAATTCTCACGAAACAAGTTATGAAATTCATGTAATTTTGATTTCAGAGTTTTTAAAGTTCATAAATTGGGTATTTACTTTATTTAATCGTGTCAAATCCAAGTCAATGAATACTCTGTTAAAGGGCCAATAATTAATTAATTAATAGACATACAAGTTACGACTACCAAGCTTCGCGTCTTAAATTAGAACTTAAAACATTTTATATCTCTAAATCTACGGATCTGTCTTTCCAAACCATATATAGTAGGGTGTGCGAATATTCGAAATTTCGAATACGAATCGAATATTTTCCTTATTCGAAACGTATTCGATTCGAAAATTGCATATTCGGAAGTTCCCGAATATTCGGTCAAAGCCGAATATTCGGAAAAAACGGCGAATATTCGCACAAACTGCGAATATTCGAGCAAGTAACGAATAATCTACCTGCCACGCATTCCCCTATGAATATGTTTATTCACTGAGAAAGGCGTATGATGCGTTATCGGTCTGTTCCGTTTCTATCTGTCCGATGACAGCAAGACAGGATCAGTTTAAGTTGTTTTTTTCACCAAGCCCTTTGTTGTGTGGCACTTTTATAGCAATATGTGATGTAATTGCGCGTTCTATAAATTGATACAATAAAATGAACCTCGAGAGTGAAATATAAATATGAAGTATTTCTCGAAAGTGTTATCTAATATAAATGTTTGAGAAGTAAAAAACCGAAAAAGCTAGGTGCGAATAGAACATTGCATCGCCATTGATAACAACTCCTGCCACTCCCGCGCACTCAAAACTAGGGATGCCGCGAACCTGCCCAGGTTCGAGTTCGACCAAGTTCGACTTTTTCGAACCTTCAACGTGATGTTCGACCAAGGTTCGACTGAAGTTCGACTTTTGTGTGCATGCGCGAAAATTAAAAAAAAAGCTAGTTGACTCCACCTGGCGGAGGAAAAGTGCAATATTGGTTGGGTTTATTGGCATCACTGGTTCACATTAATAACTAATGAAAGCGTTAAAAGCGCATATTTTCGCTTTTATATGGTGTAAACATTGGAAACCATTTTATGAAATATAAAATAAAGTACTTTCTAAATTATTTGTTTTCCAAAATTCGAAATATTCGTGTAGCAGCGGGGAAATTTGTCCATAAGTCGAACCTCTTCGAATTTTAGTGAAATTGCGCAGGTTTCCCAAGTGAAAGGGTCTTTCTACTGGCGAAAATGTTGTCACGGAACGTAGGGAGCGCTTACTTTCTGAACACGTTGAGCAGCTAATTTTCCTACACGATAATTTGTAACGAGTGCATTACTAGAACTATCTTTAGCCTGCTGCAGCCCAGTAAAATGCAGTAGCATTGATTTATTTCAAAAAGGCAATAAAACCTGCTGTTACCACTTGTTTCGCCATTTTTTATTACTAGACACATATTCGATATTCGATTCGATATTCGAAGCCCGTTTTTTGTCTTATTCGTATTCGATTCGTATTCGAAAATTTCAATATTCGCACACCCCTTAATATATAGCATATGATTTTCATTGGATGTTATAAACCAGGGGTCTCAAACATGCGGCCCGCGGGCCGCATGCGGCCCGCGACTCGCTGGGACGTGGCCCGCAAGCAACCGACTATACTAGTCCCGGCTCCCATGCCTCGAGCGCTAGAAAAAGAATGAGCCAAAGTGATCTCTATCTCGCCAACTCACTTTCGCTCTGAAAAGTAGCTCCACTCTTTCAATGTGTTCACATACGTTATGCTTATCTGTGTTCATTTTACCTTTGTTTTGGTTTACTTTTTGCTTCTCAGATTTTTAAAACGTACAACAATTCAGTTGCTAAAGTGCAAGCGCGAGCTCTTCGTTGAAGGATGCATCTCGGCTACGCGCACTCTCGATCAGGTTGCTAACTGCCAAGGATAAAGCTATGAGCTCGGGTATCACAATTAAAAGAAGAGAAGTATTTGTTCAGAGTGTTGTAATAAAAATCACCAGAAAAGCAAGAACTGGCAAATTAAGTGATTGTTTCTTTGAATTCAAGATGAGCTTGGTCAATTCCTGAGTGAATTGGGCAACGGGAACGAATGTGTACTTGTTCTCTTTTTCTATTAAAAATGCTAGCACGGTGGCATGTCGGTATCATTTTCATTTTTGTTATCACATCAGCTCAGGGCCCAAAGTAGTCACATAAATAAATCAAAATTTAAAAATGTCACCGGCAGAACTGTGAGTTTACGAAAAGCATAGGGCACGAGGTCTCTTCACTTTTAAATATTTTAACCCCCGCCCCCTTCTCCAGCTTTACGTTGGCCCTCGGCCTTTACCCGGTGTCGGCTATTCTGGCCCCACACTCAAATGAGTGTGAGACCACTGTTATAGACCATACCTGAAGCCATTCATACAAAAAAAAGAAAAAAATGTTTAAAATTAGGCTTTAAACAAAATATGTTGAATATTTCTTTTTGTTTTTTGTTGTATCTCAAAGGCGTTTCTCGCCAAGATAACTTTATTTAACTATATTGATATTGCACTTATAAGCAGGTATTTGTCTTAGCTTTAATGTAATATATTATTTATGTCATAAAATTGAATGTTACGAAAGTTATCAGTCCTCCAAACCTTCTAAATTACCGTCAATCGGACCAGGTTGTGGATTTTTTTACAAAAAATAAACACCACAAGAACTTTTAATGAACGTATTGCACTTTTAATGTATACAAAAAAAAATGTAAAGCGTGTTTTTATTGTGCGAAAAGTACCTGAGCTCTGCGAAGCTCCCAAATAAATGACCTTGTTGATCACCAAAATCTCCAAATCCGTCTTTAGTCTTTTAAAAGTAATAAAAAAGCTTGAAAATCATAAAAATAATTATGATGCAAGAACGGTTTTAAGTTTCGTCCTAGTAATGAATTTGCCCAGCATATGTTTTTTTCATAATTTTTTTAGACATGCCCCTTTTTTCCTGCACGATTTGAAATATAATCTCCCAAAATAGGATTATTACGGGTTAATACCATGACGAATAATGTCTCACTCGTGTGCAGAAACTTAGTTATCTTTCTTTCTCTCCCTTTCGTATGCGCACGCGCACTTTCATGCGCAAATGCACACATGTTAGACGTACAGGAGTTGAATAGTGAACATATAATATAACGAAAAGAAACAATCAGCTTATGGGGAAAAGAGAAAACTATCGGCGATCAGTTTGTGCAGTTTCACGCCAAAACTATTTCATATATGTTCGACCTTTCCTAATTAAAAAAGACACACAACGTAAAGTATACAGCATAGGACACTTAGCAAGAACACGGGATCGGTGGTTTATCGCATTTCACCGAGGAAATGCACCAACGTAAACGTTGACGTGCTTTGCTAAACTCTAAATTGTAAGAGGGAAATGCGAAAAGCTGCAATGTCGTGTTTGTGTTAACTGGGTTGGCTGCGGTGTTGTACACATGCAAAAACAAATAAATCTTACCCGTCTTTAGCGAATTGGGCCCATATGGTCATTAGCATATTGCTGAACGTTCGGTCAGACTCTTCGTATTTTCCTGGGAACCTTGATGGCGCCCCGAAGACGAGGGAAGCCTCCGTCAGGCGATCCACGTGATTCCTCAAGTAGGTTTCTGCATCCGCCGGGATATAGCTGATAGCGTAGTAGTAGGTGGCAGACCGGCATCTGCCAGTTTATAGGCCAGAGCAACGGAAGGGCACAATACCGCAAAGTCCTTCGCGCAACGCTCGACCGCCTCCACCACCCCAGAAGGGTCACACGGTTGCGTGCTTCCGAGGCATAGTTGAACAATCTCGGAAGCCGACGGACGGCGATATCCCAGTGCGCTGAGCAACACGTGAAGTGCAACTTCGCCGTCTTTGACGGTCATGTTGTTTTGCTTTCTCAGTGACTCGAAACGACCGTCTAACACACTGAAGATGAACTTACGACCCTCTGCGTCGTTATGCCCCATAAGGATTTCGGCATCAGTGAATCCTTTCAAAGCGAAGATAAGATCGGGATTTTGAGGCAGGAATTCAGTACCGTACGTCGGAAGAGGTGATTCAATGCCTTGCAGGTGTAGTTCTGCTTGGGCGCTTACAAGTTCGAGAGCCGGACGGGACTTGAGACATTCCAGAACATCGTGAGGGTGTGACACGAGGGAATGGGTACTCTTGGAGCATCCCACCTCTACCGCCAGTGCATCCGCCTTCAAGAGCCCACGGCTCGTGCTCTCAACGCCCCTCGACGCGTAAAAAAGCACCTCCTTGCATTATGACCCTTTGAAATAGTCCCCTAGTGACTGGCGAGAAAATATGAAGTCGAATGGCCATTGAGCCGGCGTCCTCTCCGAAAAGGGTCACACGAGAAGCGTTTCCTCCAAACGCCTCAATGTTATCCTTGATCCACGCAAGCGCAAGGACCTGGTCGTACAGTCCAGCGTTCCCGGAGGCGTTCACGTTCACCGCATTCAGAAAGCCCAGAAAGCCGAGTCTGTAGTTGAACGAGACGACAACGACGCCCTGAGTGGCGGCCAAGACGGATCCGTCGAAAAACGGATTGTCCGAGGAACCTTCCTTGGAATTCTCCCCATGGACCCACACCATGACAGCCTTCGAGTTATTCGGAGTCACCGGCGACCAGATGTTGAGGTATAGGCAGTCCTCTCCCCATCTTGGGGACCGGAGCGTACGGATCCGACGGGACGTCCAGTGGCGCCTCTTGTAAGCACCGCTTTCCGAAGGTTCTCGTCTTCTTGACTTTTGACCAGGGAGCCTTGGGGAGAGGTCTTGGAAACGGAGATTTCCTATGGGAGGCCTCGCGTACGGGATGCCCAGGAACGCGTGCACACTCTCGCCGTACACGTTGAGTTGCAATCCTTCCACGTCTCCGTTTTTTGTCCTCACGGTGGGGTTCGTCGATTCACATAACGAGCAGATCGCCATCAACAAAACCGGGATCCACGTTGCCTTCATACTTCTGGTAAAGATGAATGCTGGAACCAAAAGAGATACTCACATAGTTGTGGCACTGAAAGGGCTGCTTCAAAACTAACTAAGTAGATCATTATAATGTGAATATTACTGAGAATAAGCAAGCCCTGGAGGGGGGGGCACTTAATATTTTCGGGCCTTTTATCAACACCATGTCCTCGATACAGAATTTGCAGGAGCGTACCCATGTTGTTGTCTGAGTCAGAGGGACTCTGCAGACACCTTTCGCGCTTCTGAAGGCTTCAAGGTTTCCGATAACATCTGAACAATATAGCAGCAAAAAAGGGGACACATACAACCTTTGAGCCGCGACAGTATGTCATCGTAGCGTGTCTTGCTGTCCTCAAAAGATATAGTCTGACCGCTTGTTATTCCTTTTGTCTCTTTATATAGCTGTGTTGTTACTTCTACTCGGGGACAACTTTTCTTGGCAGTGCAGTCAAAGGCACGGGCACGTTTGCCCTTTCCCATTTTGAGCGCTGGTCAAATCTGTGCGGGCTCTCTTCTTCTTCTAAGAAGTGCCAAGAAAAGTTGTCCCCGTGTATAGGGGTGTGTAAATACCGCTCCAAATCGAACAGCTCAGCAACATCTCTAGTTTCACCACAAAGAGAACCGGCATGTGGTGGGTTCTCATTGCACTGTGAAGGCAATGAATGATGCAGTGCTATTCGAATGGAAACACTATTCATAGATCTCTAGTTTTACAGTTGTTTACATTTATATGGCCGGGCAGGGGTGGATACCGCGAGCAACTTAGTTGTGCATTTATTAAAACTGCAAATAAAAAAATTCAAAGAAAAAAAAAACGAGAGAAATTAAGATTTGTGTGTTTTAGACATCTCTTAGTCAAAACTCAAAAGAAACAAGGGAGATGTTAATCAAACCACACGTGTTTGGCAGCTAATATCTCAAGAGACAAACAAAATACAGAAAGTTAGTGTCAGGATGTTTTATGTTCAATTCGCACCATAATGTGTACGTTGGTGCAATTTAAAGTAAACCTCAATTCACGATCCAGTGTCTACGTTTTACGTCACTGCATCACATCACTGCAGAGTCTATAAACTTTTTCAACCTTTTTATGTTTGCTTTTCCCATTGTTTAATTGGCCTTGTCTCTTTACCTTTGCTTGTTTATTTTGTTCCCATTTTTTCCCAGTGTCGGTGCTTCTCCAGTGTTGGTGCGCATTCGCTATATATATATTTTTTTATTTATTTGTTATGGAACGTTGGCGCGTTCTATGAATTTGCACAAGATTTTCTGCATCGCCCTTTCTTTTCTTCTCAGTAGGGACCATTCATTTGGTCTGCTATGCAACAAATGAATAGAAACACAGTAAGATCCGGTAATTAACAGACTAGCAGTGGCGTGGCCAGAAATTCTTTTTCGGGGGAAGGGGGCACTGAGATGCCTGGGATGTCCAATACTTTGATGCGGTGGGGGGGGGGTCAAAATGATTGTGTGTATTATAATATCGGCTGGATTTCGGGGAGGGGGGGTGATGAAACCCCATAACTACCCCTCCCTGCTTTGGCTACGCCGCTGCAGGTTACGTCTGAGTCAATGGCATTCCTCCTGTTTTTGATTAGACAGAAATTTTATTTCTTAAGTCAGTTTTTTGACAATTACAACTTAAATTAATATACACTCTGGAAAGTGCAGATAAAATAAATGACAAAAAACTGAATGTGAGAAATAGCTATTTCTCGACTTAAAAATAACGATAATGCCGACTGAGAGATACAGTCTGTCATACAAGGCGTCCACGTCCGGAAAAATGGGGTTTATAACGACAGTCTAAAATTTCGTACTTTACGTCCTTAGAAGTAACTTAAAATAGCCCAGAGCAACAACACAGTTTGTGAATAACTAAAGGACAAGACTTACCGTGGAAAAACTTCAGCCGAGCCCAACGCCTGTTTTGAGCATGTGTATATCAGACAACGCGGGAGATCGAGACTGAGGCCACTTGGGAGACCTCCTCCGATATCTGTGCAAGATAAGAGCACAAAGAGCTTTAGTAAGAGCACAATAGCGTCACGAAAGATCATGTGACGTTTCGATTAGGTGTCTTCACGAAGGGGAATTTCTGAAGTGACCTCCTCAATAATCTCTATTTCGTATATATAAAAACCGAAAAAGAAATCAGTGCGTGCATCTAATACAGAAAAGTGTGAAAAAAAAAGTGTTTCTAGGGCGAGACAAAACACGTTTTTCTTATAAAAAATAAAAAAAAATAAATAAACGGAGGCAAGAAAGGTCAGAGAAGGAGAAATATTAAATAAATTAGAATGGAATAAGAGGGAAGCAGTTACAATCTATTGGCCTTGCCGGTTGAACCCAGAAACTCGAGTAAATATATATACTGAATAGTCCAGCGATAGTGGACTCAGCCAGTGGGGAAGACAATGGTATCTTTCGATGGGATTGCCATATCCAAGCGTGGAAAGAGTACGACAGGCTCCCGAGTACTCCGGGTTGTGTAGCAGGATGTGGGCAAAGGTCCCATTGTCGGAGCATTTTAGCTGCCAAGGTTATCAGCAGACTTATAGCATAGACCCAGAGACTGCAGTTAAACAAAGGACGGCACAAACGCGAAAAGTCACAAAAAGGGTTGTCACCACGCAAGCTGAACTAAACGCGCCAGATTATAACTACCATGTGGATGCCGATGTACGACACCTGCGAAACGGTTCCCTGACAAACTTCATGCTGACGAAAGTGTGTGTGTGTGTTTTTATTGTTTCGTTCGTGTCTACATTGACGTACAGGTAAACAGGCCCGGCGGGCGACATCTAGCGTACCTCTACAAAACACACTTCCCCAAACCAATGCAGTTAGCTATTATACTTCGGTTCAGCTTCGGTCCAGACGCAGCCGATGCTACAAGCACGAGCCTGTGGCCCTGAACAGTGCCCGTACTGCACGAGCGCGCGTGCTTGGCAGGGACGCTGGAAGCCAGGAGCTCGCGCTTGTAGCATCGGCTGCGTCTGGACCCAAGCTGAAACGAAGTATAGAAGCCCATTACACGCATCGCCAAAAACTTCTCACCCACCCACCACCTCTCCTATTTCCTTTCTTCCCCGTCCGTGGGAGTCTTTTCCCCGGCATGGGAGAGTAACATTTCCCACGGGCAGGCACGTAGCCAGGATTTTGTTTCGGGGGGGGGGGGGGGGCACCCATCACAAAATGCTGTATGAGGGGAGGGGGAGAGGAGGTCCCAGCAAATTGGAAAATTTCGGTGGGGGGGGGGGGCAGGACCCATGGGACCCCAACCCCCCCCCCCCCCCCCTGGCTACGTGCCTGCCCACGGGCATTTCCCCTTTCCCATAATTTACATTACAATAGAACACGACCACGCAAAACTTTGAGAGAAATTGCTGTTCGGCAAGGCCGCAACGCCATTTTTAACGTCTTTATGGGTTGCAAAAATTAAGGTATGTCTTAATGATTTATCGAAAACGTTTTAGTGAGCGGTACAGTGTAGCTTTTGTGGATCGTATGTAAGAGCTCAGCGTTGCTAGCGGGAGCCCATGCCGTCACTTCGAACACGAATTGAGCACGCGCCCGAAGGGCCCCGCCCGCAAGAAGTCCCTACTAAACCACTTTAGAAGAGAGTTAACGGAAATATTTATGTTTCCCACACAGCTGAAGTACATCAATAGAGGCATGACCCAATCTCCTGCCCAGAACACGGTGCAGTCAACGCGTGCTGGGGTCGCATACCATACTACCTGGCCAAACTTTAAAGAGCCGACTTTCACGGTCGTCCTGCACCGACTACATTTCCCCTTTACAACGTCGAACCACTGTCGTCATATCGTAAGGGCATTCTGACCACTCACTTATAATCATTCACAAGGCCGAATTCCTTTCGCTTGGCCGTTTGCATAAAAAACAAAGGCGCGGACGTGAGCGCGTGGCTTTGGAATGAAGCTTGACGACACTACGGCGCATAGCTTCAGGGGCGTAAGTCTTTGGAGTTGCCACGTGCTAACGTCGCGCTTCTTGTGAGACGCTGAAAAAGACGTTAGCGGCGACGCTGACGCGAGCTAGGCGACGCTTTATGAATCCATTAGTGATGACGTTTGGGAGGAGGCGCAGCCTTTGCCTTTTAAATGACATTGCTCCAATGCGCGAGTTCTTGTGCAAACAAAGCATCCTGCTGATTTAGGTTCACGTGCCTGCGTCTTTGTCTCAACTCTAGACATTTGTTAGATTAAGTGTAGTGCGTCGCGATGAACATTAAAGACTTCGGTTTCTTTCTCGTTGTCCAACTTTCCCATCTGCAGCGAAGATACCGTATATCTCAAGTGTCTATGGTTACGACTACAACAACTGTATGTGCATTGTTATTGTCCAACCCCCCCCCCCCCCCCCCGAAAAAAAAAAAGGAAAAAATAAATTACGGGATTTTTTTTTTATTTCAAAACGTGAACTACGCATTGCCGAACACTCATTATCCGCCCAAATGTAGCGCTAGAGGTCTTAATCAGGGTCAAAGTTTCGGCAGCAACTGTCGTCTTATTCAAACGTTATAAGTGATTTTTTGAAATTTTCAATGGGAAAAGGGCAGCCGACAGAGGTCTTGAATGCACGGAGTTCTATGGCGCCAGCTACCGAAAACGGCAAAAAATGGGCCCCATGTTTCAACCAAAAATTTCAGAAAATCAATTATACCTGCATAGTTTATTTTTGCAATAAAGAAAAACAAACCATAATTGTATTGGGCGAGACGCTGTGCATATTGAACTGAAATAAAATAAAATAAACGAACGAACGAAAGCATGCACAGATCACTTACACCTGATTTCTAACCCACTGTACAACATATTTGAGTTTCTGCTTACTTTCAAGCCACGGCGCGTGTCCTTTGGAAACAGCACGTGGCGTTTTCTGGAAAAGAACGCCTCGTGGAGGGCCCGTGACCCGTGGCGTGCTCCACGCAATCGTGGCTAATGGGGCTCCCATGACAGCGTTAATTAACAACAGAATCGGCATATTCGTTCGCTTGCGTCATTCGCATTGGGCTTATCTAAAAGAAACAACGCGCCACTGCTTGTTGGAGTGGAAATTTGAACAATGGCAGCAGATGAAGCCAGTCCCGGTGTTCAACGTCCAACGAAGAAGTGCGTCATCAAGCAGACGCTGTTCATGTTCTTGCTGCTCAGCGACGAAGCCAAAGCAGGTGAGTGCCAACATAGCTTACCTTGAGACTTTTATGTGGACTGCGTTCGTCCGGAAGGAGATTATTTATTTTAGTAAACGGTAATATCCCCCCCCCCCGTTACAATATGGCTTCGAGGGGGAGGGTGAGATGTTTAGCAGGGGTTGCAGAGCCTGGGCTCCAAAATGTACCGAAAATGTATTAAAAACACTGACACAGCTGAGCTTGAAAGCTCAGAAATGATTTCCGCTTTCAAGTGTCAGACAGCTAATCTTAGACTTGCAGCTTGTTGAATTTTGGCTGTTGAACCAGGTTAACGTATCTAGAAAACGACATGACCCATTTGGTGAATGTTTACTCAATCAGGTATAAATGAGATACAATGTTCTGCCGTAGCAAATCATCGAGGTTTTTTAAACTCATATCCACCATAACTAACGTAGAAAACCGTTCACGTTCACATTTGGCGCGTCTTATGCGTATCGTTTACATTACGTCTTCCATGAAATTAAAATCATTTATTAGGCTTATCAAGTATATAGTTTCATAGATTTCTCATAGGGTACCTCATATGAGGTCAACCGACTTTGAACACGGCCGGACTGGGTTCGCGCGATTTTTTTTATCATGCCTTTTTGTTGACGGAGAAAGCATGTGCATTTTTCTGCGGGGGGGGGGGAGGGGGGCTGCGACTTAACTATTCTTTCTCTTTGCGTGGCACAATGATTTACTGTTGTGCCCTTGAAGTGCAAATCGATATTCGGAAATACTTCCACCGTGTTTTTCCACCAGCTGCCCAGCGATGAATCGCTAAGCATCACGCGGAAGAGGATGCTGAGGGACAGTAGCGCCACTAAGGTCAGCGGTACCCGGGGCGGTGGCCCGCGGCTACACTCCCTCTCCAGGGCCCCCCGCACTCCCCTTGTGACGCCACTGCTGAGGGAGAACCTTAAAGTGAACGATAAACCTTCATCTAGGGTTGTGTTCAGCAGGCTTTTTAAACCGAATGATTATGTACCGTAATACTGCATAAAGAACATTGCCCTCGGAGCCATGCCCATGGTGTTCGATGGGTTTTCGAAGACCCTAATGTCTGCACTCAAGAAAGGCCGAAGGAAATCCGTTTTGATGCAGTCAGCGTCTGCGCCAAAAATATTAAAGCAAAATACAAATATGTTGGCTTCGTAAGAGGATTGTGAAAAGACCGGGCAAGATGAACCAAACGGCTCTCAAACATGTTCTTCGCACCTTGGCCTCCGTATGCACCGAAAGATGTTCCCGAGTATGGTAGTGACAACTCCTATATACGGCCGCACCACGGCATAGCTCCCGGCCGTTCAGTAACGCTTCTAGTCAGCTACATGTCTGTGAAAGACTGTGAGCGCGCAGGCGAGCTGGTATAGCTGCTAATCACGTTGCTGAACACCTGAGACTGTGGTGCTGAGAAGAAAAGTTTTAGCGGAAGGACTTTCGAAGGATTTTCGACTAAGCTCGGAAGACCTTCGACTAAAAGTTTTTCCTTTTGTGCACCACAGTCTTAGGTGTTACGCAACATGATAAATGTCAGTGCCGCATCACAACCATTGGTGCTGACATGCCTCACTGGAGAGGCCAAAAGGCAGCGAGCGCTAATCCAGCTCGGCCGTGCTTTGGAGAAGTTTTTGGTGTGAGCCTTCTACCGTGGCCTCCCGTCGACGTGTACTCGAAGATGACAGGATGGCCTATTTTCGAATGGATGAAGGTTCAACGGAATGGTGGACCATAAAGGAACCATGAAATGATTTTCCCGCTTTTTGTCAAACAAAGACCCCGATAAATGTTCAATGTTCATAGCACCCCAAGCAGGAATCCGTTTTCGTTTTAATCTCTCCAACTTAAAAAAAGAAAAGAAATCTTGAAAACAGATATCTGCTTTTTCTCGTCAACTTGACTGGACTCGGCCACCAACATGAGAAATCGCGAGGCCATGGCATAAAGTATGCCTCTCTACCGGAAACGGAAGTTCTCCAAGCCTAGCGAGGGAGCCGCGTTGGACACGAACGCTGTGTCACATGGACATATGCGCCCGCCAACAATCAATCCGTCGACGAATATTTAAATTCACGCTCTTGGGAAATAAGTGCCGTGACAACGCTTAGCATCGCGTGCGAATGACAAGTTCCGTGGAGTGCTTAAGAAAGACGGTGGAAGCTTGGAGTCATCGTACCGTTGCCCAAGCACTTCACGACCGCGTGATCCCTCATTTCGCTTTTGAGTTGAGGAGGAAAGCCAAAGAAGAAAAAGTTGTAAAATCTATTTCATGACACCTTTAACAGTGTCGGAACATTATTTCTTGTAAACCAAGATAAAAAGAAAAAAGCTTCCTCTGATTTTTTTTTTTGTTGTTGCACATATGCTAAGAACTTTAATGCGGGTTTCTGGATGAAGACATTAGTCAGTTTTAGTTTTAGCGAACGCAATGGACTCCGTTGCTGTTGGGAGCTCTTGCCGTCGCTTTGAAGCATGGTGCTGCGCGAGTCTACAAAGGGCGCTATTTAGCAGCGTACGCTAAACAAAACTCTCCATAATATACATGGGCATTGTTTGCGCTTGGGGATTCTCACCCTCACTGAGATCCTCGTTGCTTGATTTTTAATAGGCTATTTTACTAAGCTGCCTTACTCTATAGAAAACAAAAAAAACACGCACCTTTATAGGTCAAGGCGCTGTTTAGAAACAAGCCCGCTCTAAACTGGACGATCGTGCGTGCGAAGTACCAGATTCGAGTGAAACGTCTTCGCATGTCTTGCCGACAGCAGCGCCCCCACGGCGGCGGGACGTCAGGGCCGCCTGTTGGGCCATAACAGGAAAAAATCGGAAATGTATGGCTCAGTGCTAAAGTCCGACTATGCATGCGCGTTACTGTGTGTATTTGAGTTGGAACTAATCGAGGGTGCGGCTCCAAAGAAATATTTTACTGTCGGAATTCATTCTCCTCAGGTAGGCTGAGCCTGTTCGTTCGCCACTACGAACCCCTGTCGTACTCGCCGCAGCACGCTACCAGAACAAGCCACGCCAGGATCAAGCGCTACGCTGCAGACACTGCAGACACCCGCGTCCGTTTCAAAGCCTACGGCAGGTTGGTGTTTTCATGAAACAGGGTAGTCACCTTTTAATTAAGCAGTCCGTTACGGATATTGTGACAGAATTTGGACATTTTATAGTTTTGCTAATCAGGTACCTTCGTTTTGGCTTGAAATGTGGAGTGCTGAAGACTCAGTTCTCTGTAGAAAATGCTCCATAAGCGCATGAATGAAATCTTCCGTGAATTTCGCGGCATCTATAGTGGAGAGGTTTCAAAACTACACGCGGGCGATTAGGCTACCTGATCTCAGCCGCCATTGACATGGCGAGTCTCAATTTAAGCACTTGCGTTCCCTGCGCTGCTCCAACGCTACTCGTAAGATACCATTTTATTCATTCGAGTCACGTAATTGTAAGCGGACAGGGGTAGATGATAATAACAAAGACAAGGTGAGGAATCATAGCTCCCGAATCACTCTAAACAGCAAGATCCTACCGCTTTGAGAAGGAATGAAATGCGCACGCAAATCACGTAACTTACGCATGGAAATAGGATGCGCTACTTTGAAAAGTCAAAGGTTCGTTGGATGTCGCTTGCATGACCGAAAGTGTGCTCTGGATAGTGTTGCTGGCCTACCAGTGCTGTCACACCAGAACCTTCGAGAAGCTGCTGCACGTGCTCGTATACATGCTGTGCTGCAACGACGATATTGACAGTCCTATGAATGATGCAATCAACATGAACACACTTTAGGACGTGCTTGATCCTCGTGAACTGTGCTGCCTGTTATTGCTTTTCAAGGCATTCTTGTTCTAGTTCTGACATTAATTGCGCGCAGGTTGCTGAGGATTGCCGAAAAAGCGACAAAGGCAAGCACTTCCGTTACAAAAGGGCACAAAATTGGTGGCATCCAATATACAAGACATGAAAACATTAATTGGACCGTGATATTATTTTGGGCTGTTATAAATAATCTAAGATTGGGATTTTACAAATCGCACATTATTTAGGGGGCCAAAGAAAACTAGTACACGAGGGTACAAAGCCAGAAGCCTGCTTTTCGTTACGAAAATTTGCAAATATAGCAGACTATTTCTTACCCTCTCTCCTTCGGAAGCTCTCCGCCTTTTCACCGTGACGCATCCGTGGTGCCCAACCACGTTAGTCGAACCCAGCTTACGCACTGGACACAAGCACTGCGTCACTCAGACGTATGCGCTTGTCTACAATCAATACGCCGACGAATATTTGTAATCACGTTCGTGGTCAATGAGAGCCGGGACGGCACTTATTATCACTCGTGAATAACAAGTTTTATGATGTACTTAAAACATTTGGGGACGGATGTTTTAAGTACAGTTTTAAGTAAGTGTGTCACTGAAGCATCAGAGCCGCATATATGGAGGGCTTGGTCAATAGGAGGAGCGGGTGGAGTCAGGGCGTGCACCAGACGCAGAAAGTGGACTTGACATGCTCTCTGGGTCAACAACAAGCCGAAAATAATCCCCTAGGGTTGGTAGTGAGAACGAGCTTTAATAAGTCGTAAGAGTTAAATGTAGTAACTCTTCATGGTGGAAAATATTGTCACGTGATGTTTCAATTAAGATTATCCAAAAAGGTGTACGAAACGAGTGTGCCGCTCGACCTCTGTTTTGCTCGGATGGCAGATTTCGGCCCTCAGCGCATGGCGTACGGATTACGTCGATCGTCGTGCTAGTCGCTCATGCATCTTATATCTACCATGCCCTTATGTATCTTCCATCATGATTTTGCATGACCGTGATCGAAACATAACCTGCACGTTATTTTCGGTCACCGAGAGTTACTCCGACGCACTTATTATTTCGTTTCTCGCGACTTCCGCCAGGGTATTATTCGCGGCTTCTGGCTGGCCACATTCGAATTTGTGAAGACGCCCTGGAACACGCCCAACACGCTTTCAACCGATGACGCCTTCTCATTTTCCTCCAATAGTCCCCAATGAATGGCCAACTCTCTCAAATACGGCTCTGTGAAACATCAGTGCCGATGTGTAGGCGTTTTAATTTCCTTTCACACACACACACACACACACACACACACACACACACACACACACACACACACACACACACACACACACACACACGCACACACACGCACACACGCACACGCACACACACACACACAAAGACAAACACAAACACAAACACACACAAACACAAACACACGCGCACGCACGCACGCACGCACGCACGCACGTGCACACACAGACAGACAGACAGACAGACAGATGCACACGCACGCGCGCACACTCAGACGCGCGCGCACACACATATACACACACACGCACGCACGCATGCACACACACGGGAACACACACGCACGCACACACGCACACATACATATCAGTGCCTTGCGTCGCTTGCAAGTCCACTCCTTGAACTATTTGCCACGCTCCATGGCACAGATGTCTCGGTGACATTTGACGTAAGCCGACGTACGTTTTCGTGAAATAACGCAACGTAATAAAAGGTTGGTGTGTGAACTGGCCTTACGGAATGGGAGTTTACATACAAAGAAATGTCGCCGTTTCAACCGATGGAGGCTGGAGGAAGTTTTCGGTGACAAATTAGTAGCTACGCCATCGTTTACAGTCGCTCGTCTTCAGTGCGGCATAGCTTCGGCCATTATGATGTCATCCGTAATTGCAGCCAAGCTCCTACTCGGTAGGAGATAATCGGCAGCGGCGTTACCCGCAGTTGCTGCGGCGACGGCCAACATAGTCATGGCGGCGCACCCGTATACAGTGCTTCCTGTTATTTTTTTTAAATACTACTAATCCTCACTTTGGCATTTTCGTAGGGTGTCAGGCCACTGTGAGGTTAATTACAAATAAATTTAGGAGACATGACTCACCCACAAAACTGAGTCGCAGGCTGGGTATCCATCCACTAGAAAACAGACCTAAGCTGTCACGATTAAAGCTAATGTGCGAAATAGTAAACAACATGACAAAGATAGAAAAAAAATTAAATACCTCATTCCAAACCGGGTCAAACCATGGGATATTATTCAAAGAATTCGAGCCTGTAGGGTTTCCAACAGCAAACTTAGAAAGGACCTATAGGGTTTTAATATTGACTACGTCTTAATGTGCAAGTGAGAGTTAATGTTAATTTCAAACTGCCTTGACGATAAAAAAACAACAACAACAAGAACAACAAAAACAGCATTACAATACCTTGGTCACTGCGACATTTTGCAGGTTTCACTTAAAGGGCCTCTGACACGCCAAAAAAATAATTTTCTTTTCATGCTAGGCGTTGAAATGGCATATCAGGACATCACAAAAAAATTGTTTCACTATAGAGTTGCGTAGTTTTTTTATAAAAAATAGAAATACGAGGCCCAATTCAAAGTTCCCGCCGTGCACTGTGACGTAACAGTGTACCGCAAGGTGTCGGGGTGGTCAGAAGGTAGGCATCGCCGGAAGTCACGTGAGTTGTATCCCTCCTCGTGCTTACTGCGTGCGCGTGTAATATTTTTTTAATATTTTTGTTATTCTCCGCACCTCCACGAGCGATCGAAGCAGACAAGGTTTCTTTTATTTGCCTTTCAAGCTTAATGTTGCTATAAAGGTAGAAGAAGCGGAGTCAGTGAATTGACGTGATCAACTACAATGCCTAGAAGGTGCTGTGTGAGGGACTGTCCCGGTATTTCAGCAACTGAAGAAGAGATCATACTGCATGCATTTCCGAGAGACATACATCGGCCGCATGTGCACCTAGTAAACAAGTTCTACTTATGTTCTAGACAAAAACATACTTTGTGCACAACGTTTACTTGTACTTTGTACACAAACCAGTTCGTATTCTTTAGACGGCAGGCTTCTTTAGCCTGAAGAGTATCCGATGATTCAACGACCTCGGTGTCTGAACCTTCAGCAATGCGATCGAGCGTGTCGTATGCTAGCAATCCTAATTTCTGCGAGCGTTCTGAAAAATTTTTTTTTCAAAACTTGATAGCTTGTTTTGCGCCCAGTATAGCTCTTTATGATCGGACTGACGGCATGCACTCGTACACTGGCTTGTACTCGCAACGCTTTCATCATTGACCTCCATCACGTCGATCCACTGACTCTTCGTCCTCAAATTTTACAGCACGCAACCTTGCGGTACACTGTTACGTCACTGTGCACGGCGGGAACTTTGAATTGGACCTCATATTCCTTTTTTTTTTATAAAAAACTACGCAACTTTATAGTGAAACAATTTTTTGTGATGTCCTGAAATGCCGTTTCAACGCCTAGGTTGAAAAAAATATTTTTTTGGCGTGTCAGAGGCCTTTTAAGCTTTGAGCGTCGTTACAATCATCCGTACAAAAACCTTAGGGAGCGTTATAGAAACTGAAGATCTTGCTAGAGTTTGTGGGATTATTGATACCAACTGAGTCACTGGTAGTACTAACCAAAGTGTCATACAGAAGCGTCGGCGATTTTTGATCAGGGTAGCACTTTCGCGGGCCGGTTCCGTAAGACCACCGTCGTGCCAGTGATCGCTACGTTGTCTCTTTTGAATAGAAAAGAGACGACACACCAATCATAGTCGGACAGAGTCCAAAAGCGTTTATTAAACACTACGGAAACGAGCTAGTGTCCCTATTTTGAAAAATGCCCACCACGTCGCCAAAATAAAAAGAGCTCTTCCCTGCCAGACACGGGGTCCCTAGAGCCGAGGTCAGGGAAATGTCGGAGATTGCACCAACAACGCGTCCGAGTCCCTTCGTGGTCGTCAAGCGAGCCTCCATCCCAAAACGACAGAAGGAGCGAAAACCTACTCACCCAGCTATCGGCACCGTTTCCGAAAGCATTGAATCTCTGATGGGAGGCTGCAGAGCGGGGTTCCACAATTACGGAAGGTCCGTCTCTGCTTGAATGAGCCAGAACACATAGTAAGGCGGCTAAACATTGCTTCCCTTGAAGAAAGAACAAACGAATTCCCACTAGTTACTTCTAATAATGTAGGAACTGACAATATTTCATAACATCAATTGCTGGTTGCTTTATGTCCTTAAAGTTCGCTTTAAAGGTTATAAAATCGGTGCTTGCTTTTAATAGTTAATGATACAAATTTCTGTAACCCTCACGACTTCAGTTCTGTTTCGCTGAGATCAAAATGTTTCCATGCAAACGCGAAGGAATGGTGCTAAGTTGCCGAAAAGAACACACCTAACAATCTAAGTAGGGATGTTTTCTTACTACGGGAAGGCCTTGAAGCTGGGTACTTTCTAGAACACGCTAAACGCGCATTTCGTTCGCTAGAACAATGAGTATTAGAAACGAAGATCTCAAGCAAGCATTGCTCTCATCATTGCCATACGCACTGGGTGGTCAAGGTCCTTGTCAATGTCGCGGACAAGAATGTAACTTAAATATTACGTTCACTATTTGTCTTTAGGATGTAGACTTAATATCGCACGGTATTAAAGTTTTTTACTTTTTATCTTCCAGGGATTTACGTCTCGTGCTTCGCCGAGATCGCTCAGCGTTCTCGAATGATTTTGTCGCCACTGACTCGAAGGGATTAATCAACCTCGACCTCTCTCACATCTACTCTGGTACCCTCGAAGGTATTCTCGCCAGACACCTTCTCAAATGATTGTTGGTTTCCACATTACTGGCGTATTGTATGTGTATTTTCTTTAATGAATAGCTTGTTCCTTCTCACACAATATTTTTACAGAGGAGTTAGCTGGCATAATGTTCAGGAATGCCGAATTTACTGCGAGATAAAACCAAAATAAATTCGAATTTTAACGTTTTTTTAATTCGTAATGGATATTTTGAGTTAATTTATTTGAGTAAAGTGTTCGAGTAAAGTAGTACTAACGGCAGTTATGACTGACACCACTGCTTTTATTTAGATACGACAACGTTTAGGGCACTCTAATAACCACGGAAATAAATTCAGAAATGCCACGAAATAAAACTGACGTTCTATACAAAACCTGTATTCGGAATATTCACTTTTTTCTTTGGCCAAGCAGCACACACCCATACACTATTTGTTTTCCAGGTGATCCTGGAAGTCGGGTATTCGGCTCTCTGATAAACGGAGTATTCAACGGCCGAATCAGCACGGGTGACAGCCAGGAGTTCTTCGTAGAGCCATCGTGGAAGTACTTCAACAAAACCCAGTCGCAACGTGTCGGCCATTCAGTCATCTACTCTGGAAAAGACGTTCATCTGCCGGCACACCTCGAAGCTCATAAGGGCTGTGACCTGGACCTGTTGCAGGTACCCGAGACTCGAAAATGGCCGACTGTGCGACAGCAGAACGTGAGTCCATATTGAATCAAAGCACACAAAGGTCGCTTTTAATAAATATGGGTCCATTAAGCCAAACAATTAGGCAAACATGGAATAAAGGCGTTCATACACTGGGGATAACCGCCGATTAAAATTTGAACCCAATCAATCGACAACATTTATTCGATTAATTGTCCGATTCAGATGTTTAGTTCATTCCCCTGCATATTAACTTAATTTTTTTTTGTCTTTTCCAAATATGTGATTAACGGCGCAATGTACAATTTCAAAATTTAAATCAATCTTGAAGTGTAGTTGAAAACAGTCAAAAGACACCCACGCTCCAAAGATATTTTTCGGCAATAGCGAACTCCTTGATTGTTCACAACACACTCTCCTGCGCTAAACTGACACTCGCACGGCGTCGAAGTGGCTGGTACTCACATAACCTTTTCCACTTGTTTTGAGTTGCAAATCTCGCACCCAAAGTTCACTTTATGTGAAAATTTCACCTGAAGTTTACCTTCATACAGTTGTACGCTTGCGTAGTGAAAGCGTTGAATTTGTACGTTTTTTTGGTTAGTCAAAATTTAACCGGTTAAAAAAATAGTGAATAATGCGTTGATGGATTAATCGCTAGGTTAATCGATTAAGTTCCCAGCCCTATTATACACCCAGTAAAATGACAGATATGAAAGTAGCGAACGATGAAAAATATTGCAATAAGATACTCAGCATGCGCTCTATTAATCGACATGAACGCTCCTCTGAACCATGTGCCTTATATTTCGAAGATACCACGTGCCATAAAATTTCTTGCCACAAAAAGAACAACACGAGCTCGGGACAAGGGACGACGAACATACCTTTCAAAATGTCTTACCGCGTTCCACGTGGTGGCACACTCCAGAACACTGCTGATTAATGAAAAAACAGTTAGGGCGCAGGCGAGCTGGTGTAGGTTTACCATTTTGTTAGACCACCTGAGACTGGGTGGAAGAAACACGACGACGTCTCATTGAGACGTCGTCGTGTTTCTTCCACCCAGTCTCAGGTGGTCTAACAAAATACTGCTGATTAGATTGTAACTTAACTTGTACCTTAATTGGAGTTAGCTACCTTGTAGGAGTAAATTTTTCAGCTGTGATTTTGGGAAATTGTCAAAGGCCGTGGAAATTGCTGTTTAGTTTGGAAATCTTTCTGGACAAAAATGCAGGTGACCGAGTCAGAACGTGGAGTGTACGAAGCCAAAGCCCCATCATAGTAATTAAATGAAAAAAAAGAACCTGGAAGAGTTTTTTTTGCAGTCGTCTACCTTCTAGCCTAGAATATAAACAAATTAATTCAAGGAGAGTCTGAAAAAAATTAAAGATTTGTCCCCTGAAATGCAGCTGTTATCGAATTAAAAAAATGATACATTTCGGTTGAAAAATTTGGTTCGTTAAAACCTACAAAAAATACTTTTTTTTTTAGTTTGACAATGTATTGGGGAATCTCTGATTGTATATATTCTGCGCAGTTCACTCGTGACCCGATTTCCAAGGAGCACCTTCGGCCACGGCGGTCATTGAATATTGCCCCCTCCCCGGTCCTCGAAGGGGCTGCACCGAGGGTACGGAGTTTGAAACCCAAGAAGCGAGCTCAGCTTGGCACGCAAAAGCGGCGACTTTGTCACCTCCAGGTGATCTGTTTACTCGGGCGCTGTCGACGAATAGACCCTTTTCGAAAATCCATCAAACAACAATGGCGGCACGCCGAGCGCGAAGACGCAGGAACGCGTTTTCCCCCATGTTTTTCTACCGCTACTCTTGCGTCTTTGCACTACTGGAAGCTTTACAGCACTCCCACACTTCACACGTGCTTATGTCTCTCTAAAGCTTCTAATTTTGGTGTTTTTGATTGCGCTCAGCATGTCTCTACTTGGAACCATGTTTTTTTTCACAAATTAAAATGTTATTGGGTAAATCTTAGTTAACTATTTAGCTAATTAGTATGCTCTTTTTCGCAATTCCAGACGTGCGCCGTGGCTGGCAGTTCCTTCATGAAAATAGTTTCTTTTGTGTGTAGAGGGCGTGGTGGACGGGAGTGACTTTGGCCATTGTGTAGGGGGCGTGGCCTTTTGTTTCCTGTGGATCATTTGACCATCTTTTGTAGTCGTGTGTAAACTGTAGCGATCCATTGGGCCGTGTGCAAGTAGAGGGCGGTGTGGAGATGACAGGTATAAAAGAAGTGTCCTGAAAAAAGAAATTTAGTAGCTGTGTTTCAGACGTTTTGTTTTGTCCCCTCCTTGTAGCCTCCGTCTTGGGTTTTAGAAATGTTTAGGTAAGTTTACAAGGAGTTCTAACCTAAATTGAAAATAATTAAAAGATTAAGCTTGCGATATAAAAATTACGCCAGATTCATAGAACAGTCTTGCCACATGAGTACGCACGACAAGATCTACAATAACAAATACGTCTTTACAAAACGCATTGACCGCAAATTTTGCATATAGACAAAAATATTTGGCAGCTTTGATGTGTCTTACGTACACGCGTTACCGAAGGTGTCCTGCATCCAAGAGACTTTAATATCCGTTTGGAAGTAATGTGTCAAGTATAATTTTGAGCCGATCATCACGAGCTCAAAGAAATGGTTTCACACACACCTACGTTTCTTCAAACGAGAGGCTTTTGGCACTTTACTCCTTTTGATTTTTGTTCGGGGCTCTTGAGAGTCAAAATTAGCCACTAAATATCAGCAAAGATTTGTTTCATAAGATCAAACTGCGAAGTTTAAAAACACTTTAAGAGTCCACCCAGACGCCATAGGTCTTTCCCACCACCCTGACAATGCAAAAAAAAAGTTTTTTAAATGTTACATTTTTTTATGTGCTAAAATATATTCTGAAACTTATTTTTAACTTGGAGATCATTGGTCATAGACTTCTATAAAACACTCATGATTTTTTTTAGCAACGGTAATACAAAAGTGTAGCGTCCTAATGCTTTGGTCGCCGTGCCCGCAGGTAATCGTAGACCACGTGCTGTACAACTACCATCTCCGAAATTCTGACGACGCTTCCGCCAAAGCTTACTTGACGAACATCGTGGCGTCTCACGTGAACACCGCCACCACAATCTACTCCTCCACCGATTTCGGAGGCATCGTCGGTATCAAGTTTATCGTGCAATCCCTCAAGGTGAGCGCGACAGTCGCTTTGCTGCCCCGCGATTCGGCGGAAAAATAACCTACCGTTAAGACTCGTTCACACCTGCGGAATCGCGGGCGAATCTGCGGAGAAATTGCCGCCGGGAGGGGAATCCTTTCGCCGGCGATGGAATATTCGATCGCGGGAGCTATTCGGTTCCGGGAGCGATACTTCCCGCGCAGAAAAGTTTCCACGCCGTCGCAACCAATCGGAACGCACGGAGGGAATGGCGCTTGCCGACGTCACATCCTGGCCGGGTCGCCCGAGTTGTTGGGGTTGCCGCCGGAGTTGTCGGAGTTGCCAAGTTGTGCAAATGGCACCGTCTCGCTGGTATCGTTGTGTCGGCCGAAATGCTGATCGAGACTAAATTATTCCTCCCTGTTCGACAAGAGACATCTCAGCAACGAAGACAGTGCCCAAAAAGAATATCCGTGGAATAAAATTCGCGTGAGTGGCAGGTACGCACGTTGTCTCCATTTGCTCGTTATTTTATTATTGCCTTCTCGTATCGCCGCGGGAATGGTATACCATTTTCTCGGCAACGTGGGTTAGCGTTATCTGCAAGAGGAAGTCTGCGAGAGCATTTTTTCGATCACTATTCCATCCAGGGTCAGTCTGCTCTGATATCCGCGAGAGACCAGAGCCGCGCGAACGCGGCGGGTGGCAACAAATTTGAACGGCGCCGTCTTTTTCCGCCTACTAAATTCAATCAACGACAAGAGAGTTTTTCGCAAGTGTGAACGCGGCCTTAAAGTGAATTCGAAGGAAAATTTGTCATACTATTTAAAACTATTTTTTTTCTCTATTCTACGGTTAATTTTACAAATCCACGGGGACAATGAGGTAATTTGTAAAAGATAGTATGAAAATAATACTCAATTGTTCTGGGGTTTTAAGGGTTATGAAACTATGTCATATTCTACCCATACCCGAAAATCTGGGTTTTGAAGGAGATGAAACCCTTTATCTTGTTGAACTCGTGATGTAATTTCTCTGAACCTTGGCGCCTATACCTTCTTTTAAGAGTGCACTCTAAGAAAAAATGGAGGAAAAAAGTAGCAACGGCGCGTCTTCCTCCCTCCTACTGACGCGCCCCCAAGCGGACACGAGAAGAAGGGAGGAACGAGACGTTTTCCTCCTTCTCCAGGCAGACGGGAGAAAGCTTTCGCCCTCCCGACGCATCTTCTTTCGGTTTCGTTTTTCGAGCAGGTCGCGCACGTTGTTTAATAAATGCTGTTGAGTTGATTGAGCTTCAGCGGCAGCGAAGGCCGCCTGTAATTCCGTCTTCTAGTCCAAACGTGCGGAACATTTCGGTTGCATTGACGTTTTTATCACTAATATTTTATCAAACGAGCAAACGAAGCCGCTAGAAACAGCGAAGTTCAGGAGCAGTGCCAGCAGCGCCACGTACACTGGGTAAGATGACCGTAAACCACGCGGAACTGTTGTCGACGTTTTCGACGTTATGGAAATCGCAGGAACTGCGTCCAAGACAGGCAGGTTTTGCTGCCGGCTGCCTGGGTGCCTTCCGTGCTGAGTTCGGTTCTGTTTTCCGATGCCGAGTGCAACCGGCGTTCAACGTGCTTCTGTATTTGTGCGTGTCAGCAACATAGCAGCAACATCGTGATGGCAGTGTTGTGGGTTGTGAACAGAAGACTGGAATTATCGCCGATATGACCGTGTGTTCGCGTATCAGCGGTGTAACAACAAGATGAGATGACGTAAACTGTCGGGCATTGATGCTGCTGGTCGGGCCGTGATCGGAGGGGGCGGGGTGCCGCAGGTTGACATTCCGCTCTACATTTAAAAGTTTAATACCACTTGAGGGATTAGGTGCAATCGATCAACGTGCGGATAGTCATGTTGGAACGCTGGTCTGAACAGTAAGCTCCTAACATACAGTGGCCAATGTGACTGTCGGTTGTCTTGTCCCCGAGAGCGATTGCTCTCTGAGGAAAGGACTGAACAGTACGAAATCATGACGGAAAGAACGTATATTTACATGTTGGAATTTTAGCATTGAAAAAAAATAGTAGGTAAAATCGAAAAAAAAAAGCTACCCATTATTTTGCTGATTAAATATACTACGGTTCCTGGAGAAACTGCCCTCCAAGTGGCGCGCTGGGATGAGCGCTAGAAGTTTTCGAGCTCGCCACGGCGTAGCTCCGTACACTTAACACCTGCCGCAAGTCGCGGCTTTGACTGCATTCAAGTTGATCGAAAAGCGATTTCTCAGCCCGTGAAGCATCACTTCCAGCTGAGTGAATATCCGCTCTACAGAGATTAATTCAAGACGGCAATTGCAGCCTTGCGCGAACAGCACAAATAGAAAAACAAACACTTTTTTTCTTTATTAGACACAACCATGCAGCACAGAATGCTATGTCATGAAAACATCTCGCCTCACTGCTTGTGGGCGCAACTAAAGTTCTTTCATGTTCTTTATCTCGTCAAACAAGTGCGCCCAATCGGGTGCGGTTTCTGCAGTACGGCAGTATACAGACTGAACCTCGGCGACAACATCGAGGAAGTGCTTATGTACAGACTTAATCTTGGGGTCGGCATGCCGGAATTCCATCCTAGTTTTCCAAATACTGAACAGTCCAAGCAAAATGAAAACATCGTATGGGACATTGTCGCTCTTCTCAACTGGAAGGTACCGAATGGTGTGCTGGTTTAATAAAATGTCTTTTTTCAAAGTTCTTTGCAGAATGTCCCAGAAGAACACAGCGTCCCAACAATAGATAAAAACGTGTTCGATGGTTTCGGGTGTTTTACACAGGAGGCAATCCACAGACCAGGGGACAAAAATTCCTTTTTCTCTTAGCCACGGTTTGACCGGCAGCGTGCCACTGTGCAACTTAAAGAAAAATGACTTAGCAGCTGGTGGGACGCACATTCTTTTCACGCGACAAAGTACATCTTGCCCGGGACACTGGCTGTATAGCGAGCGATACAAAGGTGCGGGAAAAGGAGCTCCACCAGGTCTCGGCTGAGCTTTTTCTTCGTGACAATTCCAAGGTATTCCATTGAAAAACGGGTTTGCAAAAACAGTGCGGCCTCTTTCACCTCCTTCAAGTACCCCGAAAGACTTGGGGGCTCAGCACATTGATTAGTCACCAGCATTGTCGGTAGGGAGTTCGCCAGTCTCACCTGGATAATATTGCGTAAAAACGGGTGGTTCTGGTCGCGCAGGAAGAAGAAGCGCGAAACGAGCTTTCTAACAAAAAGATGCGAAAGGCCGAGGCCTCCGTCCTTCACTTTACGAAAGAGGTTGTCCCTTCTCATCCGTTCCCAACCCGATTTCCAAATAAAAGTGGCGAACACCCTGTGGAACTTTTGGATGTTGACGCGCGGACATGACAAGACTTGCAAAATATACCATATTTTTGCTGCCAGAAAAATATTGCACACTGTAGCTCTCGCGAATATTGACAGGCCGCGATTTGTCCATGTGTCTGCCTTACTCTTTAAAACTTTCGCTACTTCAGTCCAGTACGGCGTGCTGCTCTTATAATACTCCAGTGGCACCCCGAGATAAGTACAGGGTGTGTTTTCCCAGGTTATACCCGCAAAAAACCGAGGCTTTAAATCCCACATGCCTTGCCACACTCCACGACATTTCCCCCAGTTAATCGCCGCGCCAGTGGCATTACAGAATTCTTTGGTGAGCACAACAGTTTCCATAACACTTACTGCATCACTACAAAAAACGGCAACATCGTCAGCATATGCAGATACTTTAATCTCGACGCTATTTAAAGAGTAACCGCGAATGTTATTGCTGGCTGCTACACTCACGCAAAAGGGTTCAAGGTATAGCGAAAACAATAAAGGCGACAGGGGACAGCCCTGTCTCACTGACGTTAGAACAGCAATGCTTTTAGAAACATGATTATTTAACACAAGTCTGGTGGTACACCCCTTATACGCCATGTACACCCCTTTTAGAATAATATCTCCTACATTAACGTGCTCTAATATAGTCGTGAGGACATCATGTTGGACTTTGTCGAAAGCTTTCTCGAAGTCTAGCTGTATCATTGCTACTTGGCCCATCCCCACTGTTTCCAGAATGCTTCTAGCGACATGAATGTTAGTTTGTATAGAGCGTCCTTTTATTCCACACGTCTGGTGGTTTCCGATTAAACTGCCGATTATGCTTTGAAGCCTACGCGTGAGGATCTTAGTAAAAATTTTGTAATCAGTGTTACACAGTGTAATGGGTCTGTAACCCGTGACTTTAAGCCTTGTCTTTTCATCTTCTGACTTTGGTATCAAGATGGTATGTGCTTCCGCAAAGGACAACGGTAGTCGTTGATTTTCGTATGCCTCACGAAAAACACGTAACAATAAAGGGCTAATTGTGTCTTTAAACGTTTGGTAAAATTCAGCACAGAGACCGTCAGGTCCAGGCGTCTTTTGTCTTGCTAGGGATTCTATTGCGTGGTCCACTTCGGTCTGAGTGATATCACCTTCAAGCCAAGTTTTGACGTCGTCATGAAGTTTCGGCATGTGTGTTAGGAAATCGTTTAACTTATCAAAGCCTATGGGGGTCCGTTTTTCACCAAAGAGATGTTGATAATATTCCAAGAACGCTCCTTCAATAACTGCCGTATCGCTACTGATTGTTCCTTTATATTCTATTTCTCGAATTTCTCTGGATAAAGCGTACTTCTTCTCGTCAGCGAGCGCTCGTTTGGTGGGTTGTTCTCCACACAGAAATTTCTCTGAGCGTGCACGCACGACAGCTCCCTTATACTTTTCGAGGTAGATTTTGTCCAGCTCTGATTTTATATACCGAATATCCTCGTTATTCGTGCCTGGCTGTTCACACTCTACTAGGCAAAGAGCATTCAAATTTCGCTTCAATTCCTTTTCGCGAGCTCGACTTTGGAAGGTAATGTTACTCGCCCGTTCTACCGCGGCTAATTTAACGTCTTCTTTAAAAACATCCCAAGCTTCGCTGATGGCGGTCTCTCTTTTGGCCATAGTGCCCAACAGCTCACGGACAGTATCAGCGAACTGCTTATCGGTTAGGAGCGTTCGGTTTAGTTTCCAGAGCCTCCAGTTGAATCTAGTAGTCGGGCTTCCTTTCCTTCCAACCTTGACGCTAACAAAGCAATGGTCAGTAAAAAAATGGGCTTAACACGATAGTCGTGCACTGCTCGCAGAACGCCGACTGAAACATAAATACGGTCTAAGCGGGCGTGCGATGCATTTTGAAAATGGGTAAACCTAAAGTCGTCTCTTCTACTGCACAACGCACCAACGTCTTCAAGTCCACACGATTCGACGATTTCTTTCAAAACACTTGAACTACTGTCACTATACGCTGCCTGCGCGGTTCTGTCTCGTTCGTCACACACACAATTAAAGTCGCCCATGAGAACAACACTTTTGTCGCACTCCATATAACTGTGCAAAAATCGAAAAAACACCTCTCTGTCTCTCGCAGTATTAGGTGCATAAATACACATCAAACGCCATTGCACTCCTGACAATATGAAATCGCATAAAATGAAACGCCCGCACTCATCAATGACTACTTGCAGGTTTTCATATCTTAAAGACTTTTTAGAAAAAGAAAACAGCCCGCCGAAAAGCCAACAGCATGACTCGCGGCTACCTCGTATCGCCCCAGATAAGGACTGAGCGCTCTGGCGATATTATCCTCCGCTTCCATCTTCGTCTCTTGTACCGCAAGAAAATCCGGCTGCTCGTCTGCCAACAGACGCTGCAATTGGTATTGTTTCTTTCTCGAGGACAACCCCCGAACATTCAAAGTAGCAAAACTAAGAGCCATTCGGATCTCATTGAAGTAGACCGAGTCACGCAAGGAAGGGAGGCTAGGAGGCAGTGAGAGTAAGCTGTTGGCAGAACACGCTTTGCGGTATATACAACAATACAAAGTACAACGTTCTTACTTGTGGTTTTCTTCCTAAGTGACACAGACCGGGCACCCTGCAATTACATTTCTATTTCCTTTTGCGTTGAGTCTTTTCTTGTCGGACTTCCACCTGTAGCATCGGGCCTTGCGTGGTGCCGGACCCTCTTGGTTATCAACTGAAACCTCTGGGCCATTCTCCCCTGAAGCCCGTCCGTCTGTTCGGGCTTCTGGGTTTGTGCCGTCTCTAGTGGTCTTTTTGCCGTGCCGCTTATGGCCTCCATATCTTGCTCATCGTCCTTTTGGGTTTCTTCCCCACCATTGACGTTCGGGCTCGGTTTCCGCCGCGAGTGGTCCTGGCCTTGCCCTTGATCTTGAGAGGGTGAACCTAGCGCTGGCTCTCTGACCGCGGGTTTGGTGGCACCCGCAGTATCTGGAGGAAGCTCCGACGCGGACGGAACCTTGGAAGGGGCACCTGCAGCTTCTTCGGCTTCTTCCTGGTCCATGACGAGCTCTGTGGTTTCGTCCGCCGTCCCCACGTTTGCGACGTCGGCGTACGTCCTCCTACAGTCCTCTGTTGTGTGCCCGAAGCGCCGACAGCTGTCGCAGCGCGGCACACTGCACTCTCTCCTGATGTGGCCAGTTCTTCGGCACCTGAGGCAGAGCGGAGCCCTACCTGGAGCCAGGACGAGTGCCGTGCAGCCAGGCATCCGGAGTTGGTGCGGCAGCTGCTCTACGGTGACTCCCTCCTTCAAAGTTAGCCTCGCAATTCTCGTGGTAGACTGGACCCCTTCGAAGCCATTAACGCGCCAAGTCTCTCTTGTGACCTCTGTCACTTTCCCGTACGGCTCCAGGGCCCTCCTGACATTGTCGTCCGGGAGGTGGTAGGGAATCCAGTGAAGTTTGACCCTCACCTCGTTTTTCTCCGGGTCAACGACGAGACAGCGTCTTCCTTTAGCCTCGATGGTTCCGGCGGCCACCAGCTTCTGCTTGGCAGATGAGGACTTCAGGGTCACCATCCACACGTGGCTCATTTGAAAAGAGCCACATGCGGCAACGTCGCCTAGGACCCCTGCTTTCGCCAGGCCTACCCTGAAATCTTCGATGCGGTAGGGCCGCGCGCCGATATCGCCGTGGAGAAACACAGTATTTAGGGCGTGAACGCCTGTTGGCAGCGGGGGCAACACTATCTTATAACTTTCGTTGCTCGGCTCAGCAGATAAACCGCGGCTATCAGTAGCCGTTGATGCCGCTCCGACGGAGCTCATACCAATCAATCAATCAATCAATCAATCAAATCAAATCTTTATTCAACATGCGCACAGATGTTGGGGGCGCAGACAAAAAGCCTATAAAAGGCTTGACTAAGGGTCTGCGCCCCCGTCCTTCCACTTCCTTCGAAGTGGAAGGATACGTCCTTCCACTTCGAAAGCCGGAAGTCGAATCCAGAAAAACAAACACTACAATAGAAATACAGGCTACGACTTGCCGTGCGGCGAAACAAACTCATGGCTTCGAACCGCATTGGAGCGGCTTGATTTATTGGCTTTCAAATAATTACGGCATGATCGAGCGTTTGCTTTTCAATAAGAGATTCATCCCCTGAGCCATTAAAAATACTCTCAGATGTATGACATTGCTGGAAAAAATCAACGTGCTGGGTATATTTTTCATTGCTTATTCAGTCACCGAGAAATTCTGTACGTTCAAAACGACCAGTATAAAAGACGGAAACGCGGAGCTCGGGTGTAGTGTGCGGGTCAGTGTGCCGTTGTATTGATGTTTGTATGTGCAATGTATGTGTATGCGCTCAATGTATGTTCACCTGATGCTTGTAGTATGCGTGATGTGTGTATAGTGGAGGTTCCCGAAGGTCCCGCAGCGGAATGGTGGCCTGAGGAAATAAACAATTTTTTGTAGAACATGAATTGGGCAGTACCTAGCGCCACCTAGCCTAGCTACTTGCAATTACTCTGCTTGACCCTGCCATCTGGTGGCAAGCGATTTAACCTTCTTTCACGCTACGCGATAAACAGCGGCTTCGAGTTTGTTCTTTTGAGAGCGGCTTTTGGTTTCGCGGATTGGTTTGCCATTCCTCCGTGATATGCGGTTGACGAGGGAATTGTGACTCGAGAAACAGCAAAGGTAAGACGTGAAGTGCGCGAAGTAACTGGGTATCGGTTGTCTCCGATTAACATCGCAGTGCTGTCGACGAGAAGACTGAGTAACTGCTTTCGAAACGCAAGTTTCTGTACCTGTGGGGGAATCTGGCTTCGGAAATAAACACAGTTCGCGGAAAGCTCGTGTTACGCTTTTATTTGCTGCTCCTCTCGTCCCGTACAAGAGACGTAGCGTCCTCGGTAAGCCTTATTGAGCTCGATTTGCTCGATTCAGGGCCGCCATAATGAGATGCAGGCGACGGAGGAACTAGTTGCTCCCCTGCTTCAGGGACGAAAGTTTCTCCCTTTCTGAAGGAACATAGGTTACAAGACCGTTCCTCCCCTAAGGGAGGACTATCGATACCCTTTTTTCTAAGAGTGTGCACCCAAAAGCTTTCGCAACGTCATAATAACATCCTAGATTTGTGCGGTGACTATGTTGAAAAATAGCTTGAGTATGTATTTACATTGTGTGTATGTTAGCATATTTTTACCGCTCTTTTTTTAAATCCAATTCGTTGAAATTTGAAAGGGAAAACAACAACCATTCGTTTGCGGTAAGAAAAAGAGAAAAAAATAAGAAAGATAGTTGAACGAAGATGTTTTGGTGCCGGACGTAAGCATTTATTTTTTAGCGAAAACAAATTCATGTGCAGACGAATACCCAAAAGAAGTTTATTAGCAAAATTTGAAATAGTACCGCGGTTTTTTTAAATATTAATGGTAACACGCCTCTTTGTTTCTTAACACAAAAAGAAAATAAAAAAAAACGACAGACGATTTGAAAACGGGGCTCGTTGGTTACTGATTCATTATTATATACCGAGCAAAAATGTAGGAATGCAAAAAGCATTCGTACACGCAGCGCATTCCCACAAGCCGCGCGCCCCGTCTTCCAATCGCACACGGCGCTCCGGCGGTAACATCACGCTCCCCTCTGCGCAGGCGCGGCGAACCTCGCTTGCTCCACGCCTTCCGTGACAATGCATCTGCGTTGCTGTGCTTTTCTTTGTGTTTTATTGCTAAGGCGCGTACGTTTTGACCTTGAGCGCCCTCGTCGGCTTTTGTAACGAAGCATCTGCGTTGCTGTGCGTTTCTTTGTGTTTTATTGCTAAGGCGCGTGCGTTTTGACCTTGAGCGCCCCTGTCGGTTTTTGTAACGAAGCATCTGCGTTGCTGTGCGTTTCTTTGTGTTTTATTGCTAAGGCGCGTGCGTTTTGACCTTGAGCGCCCCCGTCGGCTTTTCTAACGAAGCATCTGCGTTGCCGTGCGTTTCTTGGTGCTTCTTATTGCTAGGCGCGCGTGCGTTTTGACCTTGAGCGCCCCCTGGTCGGCTTTTGTAACGAAGCATCGCGTTGCTGTGCTTACCTTCGTCGGCTTTTGTAACGAAGCATCTGCGTTGTTGTGCTTTTCTTTGTGTTTTATTTGTGAACGCTCAGTGCTTCATGATTTTCATTTAGGCGCCGTTTCGCTCAAGCAATGGGCACTTAGGTGACGTTAATCTCAGCCAATTGGACTAGGGGCCGTTTTTCGTGATTACAGACAACGCCGGCTGCGCTCCATGGGAAGGATAATGCTTTCGCATTAAAACAAGGGCCAAAGGGACGATACGGGACGGGAGCGCTTCTCTGTCGCAACTCTCTACCTTTGGTCCCTCTTTTTGTGCGTTGTGTTTTAGCAATAAACGAGGGACCCCAGCGTTTTGTCGCGTGACGAACCAGAAGCTTCCCCAACTCTTTCTGCTAGTGAATTCAGTGTCTAAACGTAGCCGTACAATCTTAGAAAAAAACTGCACGGCTTGCTTGCAACCGTACAAAATTAGCTGCAGGAATTACAATTACTTTGGTCATAATTTGCGATGTAACCACGAGACGACACCGCGGTGTCCCTCGCAGATAAACTCCGACGAGCTGCGAACCTCCGGAGGCCAGTCGGAACCCTTTTGTAGCGACGACATCGACGCGTCGGTGATGCTGCAACTGCTCTCATTCGAGAACCACAACGACTTCTGCCTCACCTACGTCTTGACCAACAGAGACTTTTCGTTTGGAACACTCGGGCTTGCCTACTTGGCGTACCCAGACGGTATGTAACGAGAGCTGGTCTCTCTTATGCCGTGGAGGTTTGCGAAACAACGCAAAAAAGTAAGCTGGCAACTACTCTATGCGGAGAGCAAGTCGTCTGCTTTCTTGCTTAGAGTTGTGGTGACGTCAGAAAGACGCCGAGCTCTGATTGGCTCCTGATTGAGAATATAGTGGGCAGACCTCAAGGCGGCTTGCCTTGACGTGTACCCGCCATTTTTAAATCAGAGCCAATGAGAGCTCGGCGTCTTTCTGACGTCATTACAACCCCTGCAAAAGAAGCAGACCAACTTGTGCTCCGCATTGAAATAGAGTGGCTGCCATGAAATTAAATGAAAGCTTACCGCCAAAATTGCCTCTGCAATTCCCATTTTTTTCTTTAAAATTCACTCTTAAATAATTGCCTGCACTTGGTAGCCCGATTGTTATTTTTCTTGTTAGATCAATCACCGCCTGAACAAAGTGCCGTATCATCAGTTTCCTCTTCATGGTATTACTTTTGCTACATTTTGAATTCCACTGCATCACTTAAAGGGAAAATGAAGGCGATTTAATTTAATTTGTTTAAATTGTGTTTTTAGGCTTCTTGGGAACCTGGCATACTGCCTAAATTTTTATAGACATTTGTGACGCATATTTCTATACCTACGAAAGAACTGAAGAAACCGAAACTCAACTATCTGCGTTTCTCGTTTTTGGGCCTCCGAAAACGGAGGTGACGTACGGAGTGACGTCACATGTGAATTGTCGGTACCGGTAGCATTTAGGGCGTCGAGACTCTGGTTACCGCGGTGGGTTATAGCAGCGCGGTGGCGCAGTCGTTTCGCCGAATTTGTCAACATGGACGGCAATGCCGCTCTCGCGAGCGAGTTCGAGCTTCCGTTCGGTAACCGAACACCAACGGAACGGGAGTACGTGCGTGGCGGCCTCTGCTATCACCCGACGGAGACCGCACAGCCGGCAACGAGCGGCCCGCATGCCGAAGGACGGACGCCGGGGAGATGCCGAGGGGAGAGCGGCAGCGATCTGGCCGTTCTGGCCGTCACAAGCGGCGCGTCAGCGACCAATCGCTGACGCGCGACGTCGCAAACGGCGCGCGTCAGCCCGTTTGGCGGGGCTAAGGCGCGCGACGTCACAAACGGCGCGACGCGCCGTTTGTGACGTCGCGCGTCTTGGCCCCGCATCGGTCACGCGAGCGCCGCTTCTCCTGGCTTCTCCCGCAACTCTCGGGGCGTCGCCCCAGTCGATCCCGGTGCAATTATTACCGCGACTGTTTTATTGATTTGCGCGGCACACAAGCGCCGGTTTCGGCTGAAATTTGGGCAACGTGGCCTGAGACGTGCCTGGAACCCAGTTCAATCGCCAAAAAGATGTCCTAAATTGCCTTCATTGTCCCTTTAGTGTGTTTCACGTAGTCTTACTTATGTATGACCACGTTCAAAATTGCCCTAAAAGGGTGTTGTAGTTAAAAATTAACTAACTAACTTAATAATAATAATAAATCAATTATTTATTTATTAATTCAATGTCGTTACTTTTAAAACGCGTTTATATTAGACAAGGCTCACTCTGATTGTTTGTTCTAAATCAGGGGCCTTCAAACGTTATGGCTGGGCCTCCGGATTATGTCTGTCGCAGCCTCGAGGAAGAGAAAATAATCAAGTAAATACAAAGGCGAAAGGTACTAAATAAATACACAAAATTATTTTATTAAAAAAATAAAAATAAAAAAGTTACTCATCTAATGATAAAAAAGCCTACATGCGAATAACATGACTGGCGGATAACACAGTTCAACATATACCTAGTTTTATCGAATATTCATATAATTATGACATATATTAGTTGTAACCTAGATACTTCACCTGGCCTGAATAGAGGCACTTAGGAACAATGGCATGTTTTGCAAATGCCAGAAGACTAATGAAAATGGTAGGAATTATATCAATACGCGAAACTTATCACGCAGAAAAACGCACAATAATTTCAACGTAATTGCACGACATAAAATAGGGAATGGGAATGCCAGTGATGACAAGGTGCGCAAAATGTGACACAGAGCTATCAGCGGGATAAAAAAAAAGTCATAATGAATATGAAGCGTTTGGTGACCGGCACAGCTTTTTGCACGCTCTTATTTTTGCGCCGGTAGCAGCGGGCTTGCTGGAAACAGGTCGCGGGCCGGTGGAATGCCCTCGCGGGCCGAATCTGGACTGGGGACTGAAGTTTTAAGGGCCCCGATTTAAAGGGCAACTCCGGTGCATACTTTCGATTTTGGGATTATGACTGTTTTTAGTGCAGTCAGCGTCCCTGAATTGCGAGGTGTAATTTTTTTTCTTGTTATTGTGCGTAGTTTTAAAGATATCGACGCCTCAAAGTTTTGTTTGGGGCGCGGCCAACAAAACCGAAACTAGCCGCTCGAGGCCCCGGCAACACTGGAAATCAGCCGATATGTGAACGTGACGTCAGGATCGTTCTCGTTCAACGAGTACGCAGGCCGAGCGGCACCTACCTCTGTAGCGCTAGCCATCTAAAGATAGGAGGTAAGCTGATTTTGTTTTAATTCTGTATACGTGGTAGTTATCCAGCATATGTAGCAAGAGTTAGTGCGTATACCCAAAAGCTAGCGACTGGAAAACCCGTGAACTCGTACGGTGCCGTACTTGGCGGCCGCCGCTGTGCGTGCGCTATGCCGTACTCGTCGCTTGTATACCCCAAAACTAGCGACTGGAAAACGATTGAACTCGTTCGGTGCCGTACTCGGCGGCTGTCGCCATGTGTGCGGTCTTCCGTACTCGTCGCTAGGCCTAAATTGTCATCGGGGCTCCGTGGATGGAGCGGCGCTGCTCTACTCCGCGCTGCCAGTAATGTACAGTACTGAGGGCCCTCTCGCTTTCGCGCTGCGGGTCAGTCACAGACACGAAGCTTTGAGGCTCTCCGGCACGGGCCGCGGCGCACGAACACACGTGTGCTGGGCTGTACACGCCTGTTTTTTCGTTCTTTTTTCCTCGGGCTCGTAAAAGCCAAAGTCCAAGGTCCACTCTCCCAACAGCGTTCACCCACACCTTCTCCAATTTCCGGTCTGTTGGAAACTTGTGAAAAAGCACCTCCGTGTTGCGCAGCGGGTTGTTTGAGCAGCCCACAGCGCTACAAGTTGCACTCGGCATCTTTTGAGGAACAGCTGGGCAGTCTTTGGCGCACCGAGTCGCTCGCTAAAACGAGTCTTGGAGTCCTCACAAGCAAATAAACAAAAGGCTATACCGAAGCTACACGGGCTACAGATAAAAGCAACGGCTAAACATGATAGTCACAAGCCGAAGTAGCGGTGGTAGCGGCTCAAAGAAGCGCACTCCGCGCAACGCCCGGACCGGAGGAAAAAAGAGAACGATACTGACGTCACGGCCCAATGTTGCTTTAGCGATCGGCAACCCGCTGGCCGCCCGCTAAGGAGCAGCGGCTCGCGGCGGGTCGCATTTTTATTATCGGCATTAGTCGAGAATGCGGCGTCCCACGGACGTAATACTTTGGCTGTTGTCGTATTTTGTGTCACTACAGCGATACCAGTAATTTATTTCATTTTGAGTTTTGGCCGGAGTTGCCCTTTATATCATCATAGCCACATCAGTGCTATTTAGATCAAGATTTAAATCACCTTGATTTTTATTTTCATCCTTGTTTCAAAGTTTCCTGAACGAGTTTGAACTTGATCGCAACGAGGAACCAAGTGGAGGCCACGGGCGTGAGGTCAAACCAAAAATGCGCTGGTCCATCGCGCTAGGATGTGTATAAAAACGACTTCTAAATCTTTAGTCAGTGACAGGATGAGAACCCCAGTTGGTGCTCTCTCTCAAGCGCGAGCTTTCTGCATTTGATAACACAGCATTTGTCGCTCGCGAAGATATGGCCGGTGGAAAAAACGAGCGCGTGCTGGGACAGAGCTTCCAATGGAACCTTAGCCTGTCACCGACTATAAGTGATAGCAATTAATATACTTCGTTTCACATTAAGTTCAGATGCAGCCGATGCTACGAGCGGATGGGACCAATCAGACAGCATCAAAAGCTCATCGTCATGGTGTTCGCCATGTTTTTGTAAGTTTTTGGTCACTGCTGAACTAATCATAAACAACAAAGCCCCAATGATTTGCGCTTTTAACGCTGCTCGATTGGTCCTATTGCTCATAGCGTCGACTGCCTCTGGACTTAAGCTGAAACAAAGTATACTTCACTTTATCTGTGTTCCACATAAGTAGCGTGAATGCTCCCTTTGCCTGCCATGTCAGCACAGGATAATTAAAAGCTAAACAAAAAACACATTCCAATTCAAAGCTTGATCCTTCGGGCGAACAAAGAAGTCATGTCACGTTTATTATTTTTTAAAACTTCGATGTAGAAGCCTGAGTTATCAGTTTACAGCTGAGAGAGAGAGAGAGAGAGAAAGAAAGAGAGATATAAATAAAAAGAAAGGGAAGGAAGGAAGGAACTAAAAATGATAACCATTATTTTATCAAGTCGGCCAGAGTCGGGATATCACTGCACTGGCTGCACTTCTTGCCGTTACCAGAATATTGAACGTGCCCCGAGCGAGCAACACCTTCCCAACGTCAGAGCATTCCTGTCTCGCTCAGACTTTGGTCTTTAAACGTTTCTTTCCGGAAAAGTTTGCGAAGTTATATGGAGTGTTACAAATCATGAACATTAATTTCAACCAACAATGTGGTCATGGCTACGTGGTTATCGACGAGTATCCCTGTCCCGGCCGCCAGCACGGTTTTCACGACGGCATGAACGGCTGCCCCAACCATGGATACGGCAATACCTATGTGGTCATCGACGAGTACCATGATTCCACCCATGCCGGCTTCTACAACCGTCGGTATAACAACCATCAGTGGCACCCGCAGTTCAACGCCCGTAGGCCACCGCTTCTTTCATCTCCGCGGAACCAAGTAGGACCTCCCGGCCCTCCCTGGCGCGGCAACGGAAGGCGGCCATTCTTCCCCCGTCGGAACTGCAGAAGGCCACCCTTTATCTTCTGGACACCTCAAGTAAGATCACCACTGGGGCAGCAGCCTTTCCTACAGGGTCAACAGGCGGAGAGCCAGATACGGCCACAATCGGCGCGTTCACCGCCACGGACGCTAAGCAATGTGTCTCTGGAGTCAACATCGCATACGTCGTCGCAGGTGGCAGCTACAGAACCGCGTCTGACGGTGACTGAAACAACAAGAGAGAAATTAGCAACCGAGAAACGACAGTTGTCATCGAAGGAACCAACGCAGTTTGGAAAAAGTAGGTCGATGCCAACTTTAATGACGGAACCACAGCAGACGTCAGGGAAGGCGCCACCACAGGCGTCGAAAAAGGCACAGTTGCAAACGTCGACAAAGATGCCGCCACAGACGTCAACGCAGATGCCGCTACAGACGTCAACAAAGACGCCTCCAGAGACGTTAACGAACACGCCGCCACGAATGTCAGCAAAGACGCCACCACAGACGTCAGCAAAGACGCCACCAAAGATGTCAACAAAGAAGCCGCCACAAACGCCAGCGAAGACGCCAGCACAGACGTCAACGAAGACACTGACACAAACGTCAACGAAGACGTCGCCAAAGACGTCAACGAAGACGTCGCCAAGGACGTCAACGAAGACGTCGCCAAGGACGTCAACGAAGACGCCGCCACAGACGTCAGGGAAGACACGAGAGCAGATTTCAATTAAGGCACCAGAGGAGACTTCAACGAAGGCACCAAAACAGACTTCGACTAAGGCACCAGAACCGACTTCAACTAAGGCACCAGAACCGACTTCAACTAAGGCTACAGAGCAGACTTCAACTGAGGCACTACAGAAGGTTTCAACTAAGACACCACAGCAGATTTCAGCGGAGGCACCACAGCAAATTTCAGCTAAGGCACCACCTCCGACATCAACAAACATCATGACACAGATGTCAACAAAGACCCCACTGCAAACAACGGAAGAGACGGCGCCGCAGAAAACAGAAGTGCCCACAGAAACGTCGAAAATGACGATGCATAGGATGCAAAAACTGAAGTTTTGCCACAGACATCAACAGGAGTACCGCTTGTGACGCCAACAAAGAAAGCGCAGCAGATTGCAATGCGTATGTCGTCGAAGGAAACTAGCACGTCGCAGGTAAATATCTCACGTCAAGCACCACAGCCAACACCAACGGCACCATCGCAAGGGATTACAATGTCCTCGTCATTCCAGACGCCGGCAAAGATACCACAGTATGCTGCACCGTTTCTGTTGCAGAAGTCAACGAAGATGACGCAGCAAGGGATGTCAATAAACACGACACAGCAAGCTTTAGCCAAAATAATTCAGAAGTCTGTAGAAGAGGGGCCAGAACATCGGACCTCGTTGAATGCTTCACTGCAGTCAACATGGCGGGCAGGTGCAAAGACCCCATTACAGGCAACAAAGACGGAGCTGCCTAGTGCAGTAATGGCCTCCCAGCTCTCGCCAAACAAACAGCCAAAGGGAAATACGCTGCAGCGGCCGACAACAAACGCAGGGCAGTCTGCAGTAGAGCCGACGCCGGCAGACTCAAGTGAGACGTCAATGAATCGGACATCATTGGAAGTACAACAGAAGACGCCAGTAAATACGTCGTTACAGGAGTTGAGAACGACGTCGGTGCAGCAGCATTTAGTCCAACAGCTTCATTCTTCTGAAGAACGGCTAGCGCCTCAAGAGCTGTCTTCTCGGGGCCTCAAACGTAAGTTTAGCTCGGTAGTGGCAGACGCAAAGTCGGATGAAACTTCTACCAAGACATCTGTCATTGCCAGGATTGCATCAATTATGCACTTGACTCCCTGTACGACAGGTGGATATGAATCGCCTATAATTTGCGACACACCGACGAAAGGGGAAGGTTTTTCTTCGACTGGAACAAAAACAGAAATATCCTCCGTACCCATCAATGTCATATCCGAAGGTGTTGCCGATTGTTTCGCCGACAATGGGGACAACTCAAACACTACAATTTATAGCAAAAGTCTTTCAGCTCACAACCAAGGTGGAGCAAGCACATCTAGTCCAACGACCAAACCAGCAAGCGAAGTACTTCAGTGGGCAGTTTCCACAGCTCGAGTTAGTATCGACCGGGTTCCGAGCCCAGACGGTAACACCCAGATGAGTCATCAAAGCAGTCACCCCTTCCGGGCGTATTCAAGCAGCCTAGATTATCTTGAAAGGTCCCGAGCCTTTGACAGGGAAAGTACTTCGTCGACCAAGGCGGGTTCTTCATCAGCCGCTCAAAGTGCATCAGCTACAGCATGCGATGCCGTGGGATACATGAAAGACAGCTGGGGGAAGATTCACTTCCAGACGAACCCGCCACAGGTGAAAGTGACCAAGAGACTGCGTCCGTGGCATCAACAGTCATCGTGCTAAGCGATGATGATGATGACATGTTCATTTTGTTTGAAAATAATTCCAAACAGAGAGACTGCGTAAACAAAATCAATACTTCAATGTGCAGTGAAGAACAACCAAAGGACCAGGCCAATAGATCCATACGGCGCAAGCAAACAAAAAAGACAGAAGGGTCGAGCACAATGCGCCGTCGTGTCACATTGTCACCGACGCTGTCATAGAAAACGTGTTGTTTGAGCTGAACACATACACGGCCTGCTGCGTGTTGGACATGTGCGAGGACTCTGAAGCCAAACAAAAGGTGCTTCAACTTTACACCGACGGAAGGCAGGCCATCGGCAAGACAGCCTACGATCTTGAAATCCAGCGGACGGTTGTAGAAGCAGTTGAAAGCAAGCGCATCTCGTGGAAAGGCGCTTCTGGGACGCTGAGGAAGCTGGCTAAGATACGGTGGTCTGTGCCGTCTGTGCAAACCGACGCTCTGCCAATGAGATTCTACATTCAGCAAATGCAAGACGAACTCATCAAAGCGGCCAACACTGGCTCTTAAAAATATTCACTTTCATAACCCCTTCCGTTTCGATTAAAGAGTTGTCTTTAATCAATAGTATCGCAATTCAAAGTTCCTACAATTCAACGAACGTTTACACATTTCGCGCTTCAGCCCCTCCTCTGGTTATACCATCGCCTCTTTCTTCGCATCAATTGTAGAAAAAGAGTCAACTTTCTGACATTATTTATTTTCTATGGTGTTTTTTCTTTTTCGAAAAATGGCAAATAAAATGAATGATAAAAAATGCCTTTTTTCTTAGAGAAATGTTTTTGGTTAGAATCTAGGCGTGAACGTCCACCAAATATACAAGTAAAAAAAAAATACTGATGAAAAAGCGATTCTTTTAAGGTCCTTCCAGCGTGCCGGTATACTAGATGCCGTTATATTTACTTCGTTTCACTTGAGTCGAATTGCAGCCAACGTTAAGATCTGACGGAGACACTCAATCAGCGAGCTAAACGTGCATCTTCACTGCGCTCGTTGTCTATGCGCGTTTGTCGTCACCGGTTAAACCAATCACTCACCAAGAAAAAGTGCAGGATCGTGGCGCACTCACACTGCGTGATGATGATGATGACCTCATGATGCTGCTTGATTGGCTCCATTGGATTGTAGCCTCGGCTACAGTCCGACTTAAAGGAAAGCGGAGCAGAAAGTTTCTCGATAAGAAGGCTCTAAAAACGAGACTGAGTGGCCGGCTCCGACTGTGTGGAAAGATGCCGCTAGATAAATAAGCCGGGAAGTTCAATCGCAATTATACCCACCGGATGGGCATAAGCGCGTATAAATTCCGTTTAATGACCGTATCTCTTTTGATTGGAATTCAGAATTCCGAGCAGCGGTTCAGAAGGCACGGACGTGAGTGGTTGCCACCTCTCACGCGCGAGTACTCGGGCAAGTATCGCGATTTGCAGAGCTACGCTACTGAAGTGGAGCTTCTGCGCATAATTTGCGTGACGCAGTGCTGACGCCAGTAAATGGAGTCACCCGACGTTTCGTTGCGCAAGGTTACGTTCATGCGATGAGTGATTCTACTGCTACAACAGTCATCGACAGGGTACTGTACAGTCGATTGAATGTTGTATAATGCTCATCGGGAAGAAAAAAAAACGCGCTTATCAATGCGGTAGATTCATGCCTGTACAGAGCGGTCCACTAGCGCTGGAGAGCGTGGCCGGGGCTCTGCGCAGCTCCTGCTGCGAGTGCTCGCGGAAGTTTGGCGCGGACCACTGATCTCGATATGACGATTGCTGGATCGCGCTTCACCGCTTTGAGATTGCGGCCACCAGACGGCCATCTTGTGCCAACAGGAAGTTGACCGGTTGGAGCGTTGCAGAGGTTGACGGCAGCGTGCTGAAGACAAGCTTTCTGCTACTTCGCTGTAATCCACCGAGTAAGTTTACCTAAACCTTTGTGTAAACTGTTCTAATATTTTTGAAAACACGTGGACATTTTTTACGAACGCGCTGCAGCGCGAGAGAAAGGCACAACTCGTTGAACGATCTGATATTGCGGCCTGATCAAGGATCGAGCATGCCTTGATGCCTTGGCACGTCGAAGTGCTGCTTCTTTGCCTTCGCACGCTTGGATACCAACCAAGAATCGAAACCATGTTCTACTTTACTCTGAGGACCGTATTTGTAACTTGTGGCACTCGCAACCCAGACACGAGTTTGATTCCGTGCCGACAGAACAGAGGGGGGACAGCGCGGCAGCGGTGACGGCGATCATTCTTTGCCTTTCAGACATTTCTAAGAATTTATTCAGAGAAGGGAATAGAACTTTTTTCTCGATCCCCCCATCTCCCGAAAACTTCCGACACCCCATGTTCTATTGTTCAAAATCGGTGATGAGTTTCGTAACATACAATTACCTGCGTTGCTCTATCTGCGTTTCTGTGTGACATGAGTCGTTGGCATTCATTCGAGCAGATTTCGAACATTATTGAATGTGCATAATTAACCACTGATCACTGCAGCTTACCGGAACAGCTGGATGATCCAGAACTCCACCACCGATATGTATGCGTCACAGCCGTCTGCACGCGACACAACTTCAAAACTTCCCCGAAGAGTTAACACGTCCAGACGGCGTCGATTCCTGATCGGTATCCAAGAATGTGAAGGAAGAGACGAAGCACTTCGGCGTGCCAACTGTCCTCCGAGACTTTCATTCGACGAGTTGTGCCTTTTTTCTGTGGTGCTGAACTGCCGTGAAAATTTCCACGTGTTCTCAAAGGCAACTACGACCGTTTACACAAAGTTAAAAAACAAACAAAAACCTTCTTCGATGATTGACGGCGAGCGAGCAGAAAACGTGTCTTCCCGCACGCTGCAGCCTATTCTCTCAAGCGCTCCACACGGCAGACTTTCGGAGGGCCCAAGATGGCCGATACAGAACTTCCGGTGGCATCACTCGCGCTGCAGCAACCAAGCGGGGAAGCGAGATCTAGCAAATTGTCATAGAGATACAACGAGGCAGAGGTCATTAGAGCAATAAACTGGCAGCTGAAAGTGACCCCCGATTGGCCGCCGCCATGTTGGACATTTTTTACCACTAGGCACGTGACCTTGTATTTTTACGTTTTAATTTTAACGAAGTATTGCGCACAAATGAATGGTTATTGATCTTTATTAACAGTGCCGACAAGATAAGTTATGTTTCGTTTGTTTTAAGTCCAAAATGTGCTTTTACGACAAAAACTGGGGCAGCTTCGCAATGCCTCCGCTAGATGCCGTCGGCCGCGGTGCTCTATTTTGGGTTTTTATCGGAGCTAGACACTGATTTCTAAGGACTAACAGTATTGAAAAATAGTTTATCATGTTTTTTACATCGACCGTAACACAAATGTCGGCTCAGTTTTGCGTAAAACCTTCAGGACTTGGAACTGTCAAGTGTCTAGTGGTCAAAATTGCACAACATGGCGGCAGCCAAATGGGGGTCACTTTTGCCTGGTGAGCGGGATACGAGTTTATCGCTCTAAGCCTCTCAACCTTGTTGTAGAGATCAGAGTAGGGATTCACGAAACAATGTTACGCTAAAAATGTGCGTACGACAAAACGTAAGAACAAATTCTTGTTCACGAAACGAAATTATCCTAAGTTTTCCACAGGTTACTATAAAATCCTATGACATTTCCGGAGCATGTCTTACGAACGTTTTTACGATCAAATTAACATGGCCGACAGCGTCGCTCAGTTACTTCATTGCAACGACCAACGAACATTTATTTTTCTACGTGCTCTTCTCGCGCGTCCTGAGTTCAAGTAGCAAGAAAAAAGAAAGTACTTGAAACCGACCAGGACGAACATGAACGCTGGATCCACAAACAACCGGCAAAAACTGCAAAGGTAACGATCCCACCGGCCAAGCGACCGCCAAGGGCTGGCTCGACGGGCTCGGCAGAATAAAGGCCTAGCAAGGCACTCCGACCTGCTCCGACGCAGCGCTGCTGCGACGGTCCCTGGCAAAGACGGTCTGCCCGCGACCGGCTGGCTTGCTGAATGGAATATGTCCACGCAACCCATGTGTACCCTTCCCGTATGAATAGTTTGATCGCTGACCTCAATTTTAGATTAAGAGGCCAATCTCTTTCCCTTGTCATCCCCTTGTTTTCTAAGGCAGCGGTGACGAACTCCGTCGTCGAAAAGGAACTCTGTCGTCGAAAAGGAACTCTCATTGATGGTACCTCGCAGTGTTTTGTGATGTAGAGCTAAAATAAACGCCGTATGGATTACCCCGCAATATATGGTATGCACTTGGTTATTAGTATGCCATTTGTATTCCGACACGACGGTACGCGAACACTGACGAGCTAGAACAGTTGGTAAGAGCTACGTTATGCCGTTTCAACCTTCCTTTGCCGTGTGTCACGTCAGCATCGAGTTGCAATCGTAAAAGATCGGTCCCGAAGCGCTTAGAATAGAATAGAATAGAATAGAATAGAATAGTTTATTTCGGTTTTCTTCTAAAATACACTTACCAAGGAGCTTACTAAGACGCTGCCACGGTGTACGCTGCCCAGCAGCGCGAATCTAGCACTTCGATCAAACGCGCGCGCGTCCGCTCCGAGTGTGAACAGGTACATACGTGACTCTTGCTGACACTCTTGTAAGTCAAACGTATCTTCTTGAGCGTCGGCTCGCTCCTGCATTTCCGAGGCCGCGAAAAACGCCCCGGCGATTCGCTTCTATCTACACCGCTTTGCAAACGACCGGTGAGGGCCGTCTTCTTCTAGCAACGATGACAGTTGTATTGACTTAATAGCGATGGAGTTGGTAGCAGTCGACGGGAGGTTATCCCGGCTTCGGCATTCGGGCTTGTTTAAATCGTGTTAGCGTTAGCATTTCACTGCACGGACACGAACCACAGACAAGCATTGGGGGAGGACCGCCCGCGCTTGTTATCCAAAATCCACGTGCTCAGAACCATGCCGGAGCTCTCCGATTCGTTGTTCGTGTTGCCGAACACGCCGTTGTCGTAGCAACAGCCCGCTCTCGCGGGGATCTGGAGCTTCTGGGACATCGGAAGTTCTAGTTTTAATGCGAAAACATTAACTGTCCCATGGAGCGAATCAGCGTTATCAGGTTTTGAAGCCGCGCAAAACGGCACCTAAATTCCCCAGTCTTATGGAGTGAGCCCTGTAGTTTGTAGCAGCGGATTGATAAATAACCTCCCTTTGCCTCGCGCGCGGCATAGTTTTAAGGAACGCCACCCCACACTCCATGGCGCTGCGGCCCCAGCCGAAAGGAAGAGAAACCGCCGAGGCGCCGAGAGGATCAGAAGCGGCCGCGGTGCGAAGAAAGACATTCATGCTTTCGCATTCACACACTCGTAAGAGGTGCTTAAGTGCCCTCAGAATTTTTTCCGTATGAGGACTATGGACGTCGCTTTCCTCCTCTCACTTAAGAACGCGTTCGTGAATACCGATTTCTCCTCTTCTTACGATGTTCTTAACTTACGGGCTTCTTAGCTAAGTTGTCGTAACCTAAGAAGCTCCTCGTGACCCTGGCCTCAGACGCAGACGCGGTGAGTACAAGCCGAAAATGGTGCCTGCCGCGCGTTGTCTGCTACTGGGCGTTTTCAGAGAAGATCGAACAACCATGTCCGGTGACCATTTTTATTTTTGAAGAAAAAATATATTTTGCTGGCTTTATGCCCAGAAGTATAAAACCAATCCTTGTTTTCGGAAAAAAATTGTTTGTCTTTGCGAAAAAAATTTGTAAGCACCCTCTCAGTCTCGTGCGCGTTTTGCGTATCGCGCGATGTTGACATTTCGGGCGGCTTCCCCAAAAAACTGTTCTGGCTACGGGTCTTGAAATATTCACTGACAAATTAGGCGTAGGAAGAATTGACAAAAAGTATTTATCACCGAGTATTAGGGTAGTTATTTTGAGAAAAAGATCGCAAACACGGCACATTGCGCAACAATGCTCTGGATTAAAGAAGATTTTTCTCCGTATCTATAAAAGCTAAGGTCTTCAAACTTTGCCAGTGTGTTGCCCTGTATATATTTTATCTTTGCGTAAAATATTGTTGCCCTGGTTAGCGGGAGAAAATTACAAGAATTGCTCACACAAGGGCATTTAACTAAAATGCATTATTTTGAAAATCATTTAAAAAAAAGGCCATCTTTAATTTTCTTTAAACTCTCTGAAATTGACGTTTATAATATGTACTAACAGAGTCTGCCAAAACATGATGCATTATTTGTGTGGCTTTTAAGTTATAAAGCGAGAAACATGGCCAAATTGACGCTAACGCGGTTGCCATAAATGGGGCGTGCACATACCCGTATTTCACAATTTTATTATTATTAAAACGCGTAGAATGCTACAGGGTGGTCAGGAAAAGACAAATTGAGAGCACAGAGGTGGACGGTAGTTTTGAAGGGAAAATTCTTAATACATTTGCGTACAACCTACCCGAAAATGCCCATGGGCCGGAGCGATCGAGGTGCGCCACCCTGCAACATGCTTCGCGGTGCCTGTTTCAACAGCCGGCGTATAGCGTCTCCGTCTACGCGACGTAAAGGAAGCAACCGGAACGACTTTGCAAACAGATCAGCCTACAACTTTGGCGGTAACATGATAGAGGAAGTGGGGCGCGGCAGAACCTGAACGTGCGCCGCCTGTGAGCGCCAATAGATCCGGCGCCGTGGAGTACCGCACAACGCGTAGAAAATAAAGATACATAAAAAAAGGAAAAATAATTGCGATTGAATGAGATTATCTGTAACTTAATTTATAAGACAACGGTCTGGAGAATCGTGAAATTCAATTTGGGTATGCCCATGTGACCTATGGAAGTGATGGTGCAACAAGCCACTTTAAGAACAAGTACCAACTACACGAGCTGCAGAGCCACAAATACACGTCAGCAAGGTGTCTTTTTTCCGCAGCTTGACATGGCAAGAGTGCCTCTGATTGAATCGGGGGTCGTGTCAAGCACCAGACAACGTTGTACAGCCTCCGACGGCCCACCAAGTCGGTGATCAAGTCGGCGTCAGAGATGGTTGCCCCACTGAACACTAAACTGCCGAACGTGAAACTAATCCACCTCCCGAAAGCTGACGTCAAAGCGTTCAGGGACATGAAAGCAAAGGACTGGGACTCTGTTTCCGTTGTGCGTGGAATTCAGTCCTGTCACTTGTGGTAGTGTACGCGGTCCGACACTTCGCAACCACAGCTGTTTTAGCAAGAACAGTAGCCGCAGAAAAGATATATCTCTAAAAGTAAAGTCTCCTATGGCTGCGAAAAGCAGATCGAGGTCGCGAGCTTGCGGTGCCACTGAGAATAAATGAACAGTGATCGCTACAGGCAAACCGGGAAAAAAATGCATCCTTTTCGGAGTGCCAGGAGAGCGCCGTGACCGACTCAGGTCAGCGTCCGGCAGAACGAATTCACGCGACAAACTCCGAATGTGCGCACAGAATCTTGATTAATTAAACTAGTTTCAATTGTACCACTTTAAACATGTGTTCTTTCTTATCGCTATTTAAACGTCAGCAGCCCAGCCTCCCCACGAAGGGTAGGCTCCGAAATTCACTGATCCGAGAAATCTTTATTTAAATTGTTGGCTTCTGCATGCTTCAAACTCACCTGTAATTTTTTGTATCAATTCTAATTTTTTACGAATTCCTGTCACAGTGCTTTCTCTTCAGAGACTTCCTACATTTTTCGACCCCTTGCTTGCCCTTGTTTGAAATTGGCAACGTCCTATCTTTCTCCCCTCCCGTGACGTCAATTCTGTATATTTAAAACCCTGTGAAATAAAAACAAGAAAAAAATATTGCAAAGCATTTTTTGAAGGGCCTGATGGGACAGATTATGAGCCTTGATCTGTGAAAAGTAGAAGAAAAATTGCGATGGCCCTCATTTTAAACTGATATTCCAATTATTTTAAAATCGGTAACCTGTCTAAATTTCAGTGTATTTATTTTAGAAAGGTTATCGTTTTCAATTTCAATTACAATTTATGCAAATATAGAACAGACGCGTTCAAATGATTTAAAAAATTTGAATTTCCAGTCTTTTAAGATCCGGATTCATAAAGCTCTGAATTGCTTCGTAATCGATAATACATGTTTACCTCCCTTTATTTTATGTAGAGTTATGCACAAAAAATATTAAACGTAAGACGACAACAGTTTTTCTTTAATAAATATCCAAAAGAACGGTTTCACGGTAGTCGCAAAAACGAGAGCGTATACCGACAGCGACTTTGTGATTTTTTTTTCCTCAAAAGAAATTTTATTTTCCGCAAGAAAAGTTTGAATATGTTTTTGCGCTTGCACAACAAGTAAAACACACATCCTTTGCTAAAATTAAAAAAAAAAAAATGTCGACCGGACATGGTTGTTCGATCCTATCTGAAAACGCCCAATACAAACAATCTCAGGCAATCGGAATTTTTTTGCTTTTAAGTATCTTTTATTTTCTACGCGTTGTGCGGCCCTCCACTGCGGCGGATCTATTGGCGCTCACAGGCGACGCAGGTTCAGGTTCTGCCGCGCCCTACCTCCTATATCATGTTACCGCAAAGGTTGTAGGCTGATCTGTTTGCAAGGTCGCTTCCGGTTGCTTCCTTTACGTCGCGTAGACGGAAACGCTATACGCCGGCTGTTGAAACAGGCACCGCGAAGCATGTTACAGGGTGGCGCACCTCGATCACTCCGGCCCATGGGCATTTTTGGGTCGGTTGTACGAAAATGTATTACGAATTTTCAATTCAAAACTACCGTCCACCTCTGTGCTGTCAATTCGTTTTTTCCTGACCACCCTGTAGCATTTTTACACGTTTTAATAATAATGAAATTGTGAAGAACGGGTATGCGCACGCCCCATTTATGGCAACCGCGTTAGCTTCAATTTGGCCATGTTTCTCGCTTTATAACTTAAAAGCCACCCAAATATTGCATCATGTTTTGTGCAGGCTCTGTTAGTACATATTATAAACGTCAATTTCAGAGAGTTTAAAGAAAATTAAAGATGGCCTTTTTTTTTAAATGATTTTCAAAATAATGCATTTTTAGTTAAATGCCCCTGTGTGAGCAATTCTTGTAAATTTCTCCCGCTAACAAGGACAACAATATTTTACGCAAAGATGAAATATATACAGGGCAACACACTGACAAAGTTTGAAGACCTTAGCTTTTATAGATACGGAGAAAAATATTCTTTAATCCAGAGCATTATTGCGCAATGTGCTGTGTTTGCGATTTTGTTTTCTCAAAATAACTACCCTAATACTCGGTGATAAATACTTTTTGTCAATCCTTCCTACGCCTAATTTGTCAGTGAATATTTCAAGACCCGTAGCCAGAACAGTTTTTTGGGGAAGCCGCCCGAAATGTCAACATCGCGCGATACGCAAAACGCGCACGAGACTGAGAGGGTGCTTACAATTTTTTTTCGCAAAGACAAAAATTTTTTCCGAAAACAAGGATTGGTTTTATACTTCTGGGCATAAAGCCAGCAAAATATATTTTTTTCATCAAAATTAAAAATGGTCACCGGACATGGTTGTTCGATCTTATCTGAAAACGCCCTACTGTGCTCTGCGGCGCAGACTCAGTGCGCGGAAAAGCGGCGCTGTAGCCGTCAACGCGCGGTACGCACCTCCTGTGGCGCTCATTGCGTCTGCGCTATAAACATCTGACATCGCTTGAAGCCAGCACTGTGTGGAACGGCTCTTGAGTTGAGTGTTGGAAACATTTGTTTAATGCCATGCATGGCTGTTCTTGCTCTAGGGCAGAGGTTTCCAAACTTCTTGGCTACGGTGTCAGATTAGGGATCTGTCACATCTCGACGGCCGGGAAAGAAATTAGTAATTAAAAACGAGGAAAGACTAAATAAATGAACCTATACAAATATTCAAACACAGAAATGAATGTTAAAGTGAGTATAAAAAAAAACATAAGCTGGATGGATCCAGATATACTCCACTGAAATTGAGTATTTACCAAATTATTATATTGTAGAACAATTGTGACCAAGAAAACTCACCAGGCTTAAATTAAAGCGCATGGGAACTTTGACACATTCGCTCAGTGCAAAGGTCTAATGGAAACTAATGCTGATAATATGCAATAGCTGTGACAGAGTACACTAAGCCAAACGTACATGAAAACGCGAAGGAATTTTAACATAGTTGCACAGACATAAAGCAGGTGTCTAAGGGTGGTGGCTGATGGTGACAATGTTAAATAAAAAAAATATGGCCAGAGGACCTTTGTTATTTTCAAAGACCTCTTGGTATTTGTCCTGTGTTTCGTTTGCTTTTGGACAGGGTCGAAGGAAAGCGAGTTTCGCAATATTGACGACTGTGGATTTCACCGACGCGGTCGTTTGCCGCTTATTGCTTCGGGAGTCACCCGAGCATCGGGCAGGGCAGTTCAAAACCGAGGGATATACGCGTTCTCCCACCTTGCTTGGACGGGCGATGCAAGGGGAGGGGAACCACCAAGCGAGGTGACGGGAGGCCCTTCCCATACGCATAGGGTAATTCGAAGATGGGGATTCCGGCAAACTCGGCGGCGCCCAGAAGAAAAATGAAGTCTACGCTGAGCATTGGATTGGCAGGACGCTACCAGGGCCGGTTTGCTCATCCTGCGGCCGCGGCTGCGGCTGCGGCCAAGAGGGATTTTTATGTCATGTGACCAGCTCCATGGGGACAAGGATGTACCTAGCGTCCCTGCCTAATGGCAGAGAAGTCCGTGCCGCTTCGAGTACAAAAGTGTAATTTCGCTCGTAGAAACTGACTGCAGGGACTTTCAACTGGAGTCCAATTGACCGCCCCTTTATACTGTAGGAGCGGCAGGTAAAGGTACGGCCAGGGAGGGTAAATATGAGCCAAAATAAAGAAAAACGCAAGCGAGATAAAAGCGGTGGCAGTATATTTATATACCTACACCAGCGCCGGCGGCTCGCGCCTTCTGCTGTGTTCGAGAGGTTAGAGCGCCAGTACTCGTCATCGCGGCGTGAAAGTTCCGGGTTCAAATCGCGCTAGGAACTTTTTTTTTTGTATTTTGCGCGTGTCTCACTTTTTAACTGTGATCCTTTTTACGAATCATCCACTTGCACTACTGCGCCTTAAACGGTTTTTTCTGTTAGTCGCACCTGTTCAATCGAAACACCGGGAAGAAAAAAAAAAAAGATCAAGGCAAGTTAACGCGCTAATACAAACGTTTCATAATGTACATTAAAAGTTAACCAAGGTAACAGCATCGGTATGGCTTTCACACAAACGGAGCCGAAACAAGCATTCTTTCCCCAGCAACTACAATTTTATCTGTTTTTAAATATACAACGCTCTTGCTACGACTCCTTTCAATAACAGGAGACGCCTATTTAGTACTAATAAAAACTGCAATTGTGACAATTAAAAAAAAACTTCCACAAAATAAGCAAAAAGAAAAAGAAGACTAGCAGCTGTGGATGCATTGATTGAGCGAAATCCTACAGGCAAGGCAGCAAGTCAAACGTCTGAGAAAGTAGTAAAACCGAAATAAAAAAGATCCTACTTTTACTTGCATGGAATGTGATAAAAGGTATATTTTTACTCTTTACATTTTGCTGTGGCCATCGTTTCCTAATATTAACACATTACTTGTTGAATTTTAGTTAGAATAGCAGACTATCACAACCGAATGCAAAAATTAATCAGGCGTCGACATCGCAACCCATCTCTCAAACGCAAACACCTAAAATGACTTTGGATTAACAAAGGGAATTAAGTAGAGCAGGTTGAAAACGGAAACAACGAATTCTAGAGAAATTCGGCAGCACCGTTACCTGGCGAACGAAGAGACGGGCATGGGAAGATATTGCCAACCTTCCGCGGACTGTACGGCAGATGCAGGAGGCGTGGCGGAAGTTGGTAAAGAAAGCCAGAGACATGTATGGGCTCTTCCGAGGTCATGAACAACGAACTGGTGAGTCAGAACTACCCGGCCAATGATCTTATAGAGCTCATAGGGCCTTGTCTACAGTCTTAGTGGAAGTGCAGTCAAATACAAAAATAAAGAGAAAGTTTCTGGCGCGATTGGAACCCGGGACTTTCACGCCGCGACGTCCAGTACCGACGCTCTAACCTCTCGACCACAGCAGAAGGCACGAGCCACCGGCGCTGGCGGAGGTATATAAATATACTGCCATCGCTTTTATCTCGCGTGTTTTTTTCTTTATTTTAGCTCATATTTACCCTCCCTGGCCGTAACTTTACCTGCCGCTCCTACAGTATAAAGGGGTGGCCAACTGGACTCCAGTTGAAAGTCCCTGCAGTCAGTTTCTGCGGGCGAAATCAGGCAAGGTCTTGAATTAGGCTTTTGTGCTTGAAGCGATACGGATTTCTCCGCCATTCGGCAGGGAAGCTAGGTACTTCCTTGTCCCCATGGAGCTGGTCACGTGACATAAAAATCCCTCTTGGCCGCAGCCGCAGCCGCGGCCGCAAGATGAGCAAACCGGCCCACTAGAAGACTTCCAGAGGTCTCGCGCAGCTCCTAAGATGTGCAACCCAGTTTAAATATAAGATGTAAATAAGCTGGATACATATGCACCAGTTCGTAATCTTCAGCCGGGGTTTCTATGTGCCTCTCTAGAATCTCCGTCGGCCAAGGCGCAATCCGGGGTTTTCATCATCCCATCTGCGGCAACTACCACCACAACAACTTAACTTCCCGCGTTACGATGCAGTTTATATCGTTCTTTCGTTTTCGCACTAGGAGCGGGTCGCGGCGCAGTTCTTTGCGCGCACTTATTTTTGCGCCGGTAACATGCGTGTCTGTTGGAAATGGATCGCTAGCCGGGCTTCATTAGAAGGACCGCGGCCAGCCGCGGGTCGGTCGGAAGACTTTCACGGTCCGAATCTGGCCGCGGGCCGGGGTTTGGAGACCATCGTTCTAGTTATAAAAAAACTCCCCCTTGCTGCTTTTTTATACTCTAAAAAGGTGCGAAGGTTTTACCGTTGCCTCCATTTTATTTTACAATAATGCTACTAAAGTTACTTCCCGGAGAATTCTGTTCGATGAATTCAGGTATGAGCTGAAGCGAATGGCTAGACAGGCTAAACAATAAATTTGCAGAGACATATTACTCTGGCGAAGCTAGAGTCCCTAAATAAACTGTAAATTGTCTCAAGTAAACCTTCGTTTCACTAATTTGAGCATAGTTCCTCGCACATTGTTTAAGAAGATGCAACTCATTTTATTGCTAACGATTACAAACAATCTCGAGTTAAGTGAACAAGCCAACAATGTTTATGAGGAGTGCGAACATAGACACTAGCGAGACAAAAACATCATGCATACTTTTATCATCATAGTTTTTAATATAATATTTCACTAACCTTTCCACTCCACTGATCTCTATTGTAGTAGGCTGGATCGCGAATCGAGGCTTGTCTTGCTAGGGTCGAGTGGCACCACCGGCAGCCATCACATGACACCAGCTAATCCATAGGACCCTATAGAGAAAACGAGGAAAAAGAGCCGTTTCTCCTGTTTCGAAGCTGTTGTCGGCACTGAAACGTTTTGGCTGCAGAAATATTAAAACTAACTGCCCTCACAGTTTTTATAAATAAATGTATTGTGATCAAGAGTGACTCCGCTGGGCGAAACATGTAGTGCAGCTGAGTAAGACAAGAGTTATCTGGAGTTAACGCGGAGTCGGTGGAGGTATCGACGAGGTTGGTTTAGCAGACGACAAGCTTCAAGGCTTTGCTACGCGGAATTCGCTAACTCCCGGAAAGCCGCTGTTAGGATGGTACTTTATTGACATTCATCAACTTCTGGGCTTCCCTGAGGACGGTCTTATTGACGGCAAGTTAATTTGTTTACTCCACCACCAGAGCAAGCTTGCCACCTCAACCGTTGGTGCTCTGGCACGTTTTATTACTATATTTTTTTAATGGGCGTTCGAACGCCTGACAGGTACCGATTCTATCTCCAAACACCCGATATAATATTCACAGCACACCATGAACTACTCGCCTTCTAGCACCGCGTATAAGCTTCAATATTCTTACCTGTGTGTGTTTCTCCCATAGACTTGCGTGTATTGCCGGGTGTTAGGCAAAGGCCGCCGGTGCTGTCATCGACGGGCTCTGGATCCGCGATCCGGGCTACTACAATAGAGATCACTGTTCCACGCATGCGAGACGCCGCCATAACTGGAGTAGGAAGCCGCAGGCAGTGCAGGAGGCAGTTCTTGCCTTGTTGTGCTCTGCTCGCGCAGACCCGCAGCGGTTATGTCGCACGTGCAGTAAGACTACACGCAGTTCCCAGGCCGCCAGCGGCGGCGTAAGTAAACTGACTGATGAGATAGCAGGTGTTGATTATACCTTATTCAATTTTGCGCTTAACATCTCCGACTTTGCGCCAAGCTTCTTCCGTAGCCTCAAGCTTGAGGTGACACATGTTTGAGGTGACGGGCAGAGCGCTGATATGTAAAAGGGATGCCGCACTAGTGCTGTGTCTCACTGCGCAATCAACGAAGAAATAAGAAACCAACGGAAGTAGACGTACGGATTACGTTTGTTTTACTTTTCTATCTGAAGATTTTAAAACGAATCTTGGAATAATTGTAGAGTTTTACTGGGACTATCCGAGTGACAATAAGACAGTCACGCGCCGACTGCTTCTACCGTGGGGCTTTGTCCACATTTCTCTTTATATATAACGCTCCCCATTACTGTATTAATGGATGGTTAAGGATGCTTAACACATTTGTGCCGGTTGCGCTCAAAGCAATCAAAACGAGAGCAAAAGTAAAGACACCGGGACAACTCCGGCTTATGATTCTTTCATGAGGCTGCTACTTGCATTGCTCGTCACGCTGTGTGCGGCAAACGCATGGCTTGGAACCGCAGTAAAGCGGTTTCCCAATTTAAAAAGGCCAGCTTAAGCTGGTACCAGTGTACCAGGTTCAAGCGGGGTTATTGCCCCAGCATGTCCAACTTGGCTTGCTGGTCATGCTGCTTGAACTGGTCATGCTGGTTGAACTGGTCATGCAGGTTTAACTGGTCACGCTGGATAAGCTAGTTGACTTTACCACCAGTTTAACCAGTTCAAATTAATACACAGGATAAACAAGCCAAACTCACCAGAAAAGTCAACTCGGAATCCAATTGATTATTTTCGTACTCGCGGCCTGCTCACATGAGCTTAGATGCTACACATCCTCGGCGGTGATACAGTCCTAACCGACGCACAGACAGTGGTTCTCGGTGCGAAACAAACAATAGTATTAGAACTAGATTGGTTATTTCTCAACACGAAAAATACTAGACACACGCCAAAAACAAGAAATAACAATAGAAAATGCTACACGAATGAGATAAGCGAATTTGGGTCCCAGCAGTGATGGGGGAGGCGGCCTCTTGCGTGGAAGGCAGAGGCGAGGACATTCGTGTGGCTTGGATGGCATTGGCGATACTCCTCGGCACCACCGTCATCCACGACCACACACACGTTTGAAGACACGAAGCGACACCTCAGTTGGGACGTTCGACGTCTTCCCGCGCTAAACGGACTGCCGCTCGCTGTCTCCTTAAAACCCGCTTTACTGGCACCGCCGTCCAAGTAGTCTCTGTACAGTGCACACACTGCCGCCCCTTCGAATATCTGTTCAAACTAGCCAAATGTGTCTAAAATTATTCGTTCTTACCACTCTCTCTCTCTCTTCTCGCACATAAAGGCAGCTCGCAGCGCGCCTGATGCGCCCGGTCGCCTCACAAAAACGAGAGGACATAGCTCAGAAAGTGGCCTCGTCCCAGCCCCAGCCGACCTTGGCGCGCGCGCTCCCAGCAAGACCAGTACGACCAGCTCAAGCCAACCTTGGCGTACGCGCTCCCAGCGAACCAGCTTGACCAGCACGATTAGGAGTTTAACCAGCTAGACTCCGGCTTCACCAGTTTGTCTCCCAGCTTTGGCAAATTAAATTTCAGTTTCGCCAGTTTCACTTCCAGCTTCACCACCATGACTCCCAGCTTCACTAGCTTCATTCCCAGTTAGACCAGTATGGCGAGCTAAATTACCAGCTTGACCAGCTTGACTATCCTAATTTTCATCAAGACCAGCAAGATTTCGTTGCTGATTTTTTCAGTAGGGTAATTTTATTGGCTTTCTGATAATTACGACACAAGCGTTTACTTTTTACCAAGAGATTCATCCCCTGAGCCGTTTAAAATTCTTCTGGAGATATGACACTACTGAGAAGAAATCAACAAGCAGAGAATATTATTTATGCTTAGGTGCTCATCGAAAAATCCGTACCCTGAAATCAATCAGTATAAAGGATGGAAGCGCAGTGCACCGAGTCAGTGAAGGGGGATAGAGTTCGGCCATGTTCATGATTGTATGTGTTTTGTATTTGTATGTTCCTCCTGTATGTGAACTGTACTGTATCGTTCTAGTGGCATGCGAAGTGTATGCGTGTGTATAATATGGATGTGTAAATCGCAATAGTACAGCAAAACATTTTTTTTGTGACCGATGAAATGGATGGTAGCTATAGCGCCACGTAGCCTAGATATCTGCAATTAGCCTGTGTCTGCCATCTGGTGGATAGCGATTTAACCTACTTTTACGCTTCGCGATATTTTTTGAACCGTGCAATGAGCCAAGCGCTGCTCTGAATTCATTCTTTCGGGAACGACTTTTGGTTTCGCGAATGGTTTACCGGCCCTCTATGACGTGTGGTGGTAACAAAGGAAATTTGTCACGGGGTATTACAAAGGTGAGACGCGATGTGCGTGCAGCGGCCGCGTTTGGGTTGTCTCCGTTTAACATCGCGATGTTGAAAACGAGAACACTGAGTTACATCGTTAGAAATACATTTACTTACCTGCGCGGGAAGCCAGCTTCGGCAATAAATTTAGTTCGTGAAAGGCTCGTGTTGCGTTTCCGTTTTCTACAGTCCCCTCTCAGAAAGCAGACTTGCTTGGATGTGCGCGAAGTGGTCGGCTGCGTTCCTTGCGATGGCTGCTTAGCAGGTCTGGGGTGCCGCCGGTGGTGCGAGGTAATTGCCTGTCCGAAAACTATGCTACCGTGTAAAAACCTACGCTATGCGTAGCGCCCTGGCATCCTCATTTAGCCTTACTAAGCTCAATTCACTCGATTCGGAGCCTTGATATAATTACGCAGAAGAGGGAGGAACGTTGCTCCCTCGTTTGCAGGAACGAACGTTGTTTCGTTTCAAAAGGAACATAGAAGACAAGATCATTCCTCCCTTTAAAAAAAAAATATATATATATATATATACCCTTTTTGAAAAAAGAGTGCAGCATAGGCACAACAGGGTCGGCGCTTTGCTGAGCTTCGGGGCAGCTTTAGACGGGGACGCCGGTTGGAGGACAACCTATTTACACTCACGCAATGCATTGAGGTTGCCCGAAAGGAAGAACGACACTTGATGTGCTGTTTTCCGGACATCGCCAAGGCGTGCGGCAGTCTCCCACACGCACTACTAACGCAGTACTTAGAGTAGCTGGAGCTGCCGAAAGGGTGTATCCTCTTCGTGCGTTGTCTCTACTCGGGAAATTCAGTATGAGCAGAACTGAAGGGGCAGAGTCGGATGAAGTGACAGCTTCAAGGGGCCTTCGACAGGGATGCCCACTTTCCCCGCTTCTCTGCATCTTATACGTCGCTGTGATAAGGGAGAGGTTGCTTCAGTCAAAAGTGAATTGTTTCCTTCCCCTGCTGGAAAATGGCGAGGAAGTGAACTGGGGGCCGCCAGGGCTGACGTTCGCCGACATCATCGTACTCACAGCGGAGGCTGTGAAAGATTTGCAGCGGTTGCTGTACCTATGTGCCACAGAGGCTGCCACATGATACTTGAGGTTCAAATTCAATACATACAAGTCGGCAGTCGTCCAGTTCTCGGCACCCGCGCGGATAACGGTGTGTTCCCTGGGGTTGAGTGGCGAAGCCGTGCCACTTGAAAGTGCATACAAGTACTTGGGGGTCATTTTTTCCAATACACCGGACTAGCTTCAGGAGCGCCATTCATACCTTCAACAGTCAGCCGTGCGAGGAGGCAACATCCTCCGGAAACTCAGCCTGTGGATTTGCAAATGGTTCGTGGTCACCCAGGAAGTGCGGAAGGCGGTGATGGTGCCAAGACTGACATTCGCCAAAGCTGTTGTTTTCGTCCCTGGGGATGTGCGCAACCTCCTGGAGGAGCGACAGCGACAGGTTGGTCGCCAAACCCTTGGCTGGCACGGAACTATCGCCAACGAAGCCGCCCTAAAATACTTAGTAAGTTTGAGGAAAGGGAGTCAGCGAGTAAAAAAGGGACTATTCGTAGATAGCCACCGGACTGGATTGCAGACCAGGAGAAGAAGTATGGTTTCGAGAAAAATCATGGTTTCTTTTCAGAGCCTGTTGAGGCACCAACGAAATAAAAAAAAAAAAGAGGGAGGCTGAGTTCCGGAGGAGAATGCGCGAGAGCGAGACCCTCCAGTGGGTTGAAGCAGCCCAAGAAAAGTGAAGCCTGCTGGTCTGCAAAGAAAACAAAAAATTCGGCACAGACACTTAAGACTGCTTAACTGTGGGAATGCGAAAGCATTCCCACACGTAAGTGAAACGTTTTTTTAAATGTTTTCGATTGATATGTTCGACATGCATTGAAGTTCTTTCTGCTGATTCGGTGTGTGTGTTTGCATATACGTTATCTACATACCAGAAACATTACTAGGCACACCTTTAGTCAGCCATGACCGTGAAGCCGCCGTGTGGCGTTGGGGAAGCGTACTGGTCTCGCACCCCTGAGGCCCGGGGTCGAGTCCTACCCAGACCGAAATATACCAAATATTCTTTTTAACGCCATTAATATGCTTTGTTTACAGAAACCTCCCTGAGAAAGTTGACGACACTCCGAGCATTTTTTACGTGTTCTTACTTTTTGCGTTGTCGGCCATTTTTAGTACCATGACTAGGTCACGCCGCCGACGACGCCCGATTTTCGCGTATGGGGCATAAAATGCTTTCGCATTAAAAAGCAAATCTGGCAAAAGCTCAACTGTGCGACAACAGTTTAGGTAGTAGTCTTTTGTTCAAGACACGAGCGGGGGCCCTGCGGACATTGACTTAATGACAAGATTCGATCCTAAAGTGACTTCCTCGGGCGTGCGAGAAAGGCGTAGAGACAGTAGAGCACCTGGTGCTCTTTTGCCAGGGCCTGCTGCCACCTTCGACAGATCATTGCCGGCTTCACCCCGAATGGACGCTCGCGGACGTCCTGGGGTTTAAGCAGACGCCAGGCGAGGGCAGCGTGGACTCGAGAGGCCCCAGGGGCAACTGCCACATGACCAGTGAGGAAATGTTAACAACAGAAACACGAGACAAAGGTTCGCTCATGCAGTGTCCGAAGACAGCAAAGGCCCGACTGGAGCATTGGTGGCGCGTGATTCAGGAAATAAGTAACACTCCTCATTATTTTTTTTTTATTCTTGGCTAGGACTAGAAGTTTTTTTCGAGATCGTCCGTTTCAAATGGAAAAGCCACAGAATCATTATCATCATCGTCGTCGTTGTCTAGTGTGAGGTGTTATGATTTACCGCCATATTCTTTTTATTTCTGTAACAATTTTGTGAACGTTCTCGCCTCTCACTTCTTTTTACAGTTCGGGTAGTTGATATAAAGATAATATAGATTTACGTCTGCATTTGGACATAATAGATTGTGGAGGGTCTGAACAACACGCTTCGATAAAATCTAGAGCTGTGGATGCCTCACCCTGAAAGATACTGTTTCAGAAGAAAGGAAAAGTGCTCTTATTTGTTTTCTGAATGAATGTTAATTGTTTATCTATTTTAATGATTCATAACTCTAATTTATGTGAGTGGCTTTCATATGGTGCGTGCCTGAATTTATTACTTCATTAAACACTTCATTCCACAGTGCATTAAAAATACGCTAATCCTGGTCGAGAGTGTTTTCGATAGCAGACGTCATTTATGTCGGCTAAAGTTAATAGATGGACCTTACCATCAAGTTTCGTTATGCTGCCGCTGCCTCAATGCATCGAGTGAACCTGTTTTTCTGCACGTGCGGCAACCTCTCTAAAGCACTGTGCGAGCAGAGCACGAGAAGACGCGAGGCGTCTCGACCACTGCCGCCTGCCTCCTGTAAACTTCCAGACTGTTTCAGTAAATCGTACGCCGCGAATAAAGTCACTGGATCCTGGGAAAGTAACGCCAAGCTCCCCGTGTGGTCGCCATCTTGGTCCGTGAAATGAACAATTTCTCCTTGACCCCTCCGTTCTTGGTGAGCCGATCTAGATTCGCTGGTGACGGGTAGCTTTACGGAGTCGTCTTTTGTATACCGAGATTTTGCTAACCACACACCGGCGAAACAAGCGTACACCTTCGTACCACCCCCAGATGCTGTGTCGGTTCTTGGAGGCACTGAAAAATAATTTTCCTGTCTTGAAATACGCAAGAAGAACAATATAATTGTAAGAGATCCATGGAGATGGGCATGATTAATAAGTTGATCGCATACAAAGGGCCAAAGACTCTTATATTGGCGAGGAACGCTTCCAGTACGATGATGCTCCATGGTGATCTTGGCGCGAATGGCTTAGAACGACCCCCTGGAAGTTTCGAAGATTTAAATGGACCAAGATGGCGATTTCCATGGCAACATAGACCGATTAGCCAATCGCCTTGTGAGGTTTGGGTTGTCTGTATGTTAGTACCCGTTTGTGTCCGGCTAGCAGGCAGGGAAGGCAATGGCGCTACTTTCCCAGGATCCAGTGACTTTAGCCGCGAAAAGCGGGCCCAGCGGGCGCCGTGCTCCAAGTGACGGCACGAGCTCCCGTTAGCAAAGCGTATCTTTAGAATACGGTCTACTAAAAGCCCCCAGTGTTATGACGGCGTCACGCTCGGTGAGGTCGGTCTATTTAAAATTCGATTCGTTCAAACCGAGTCTAAAGTTGTTTTTTTCCACAACAAGTCTATCCGTTTGTTGCTCGCCGTTCGCAGAGAGGCAGGGAGGCATTTGCGGCAAGCATCAAACGGTTCACACCAGAGGAGGCCCCAGGAAGATGAGCCTCAACACGGGCATCATCACCTTCCTGAACCACGGCTCCCAAGTGTCGCCCAAGGTCAGCGAAATCACCCTTGCCCACGAGCTCGGACACAGCTTTGGCTCCCCGGTAGGCAGAGGCGCGGCACTGGCGGCCGCCGCGTGCTGTTTGCGCCGGAAACAAAAAAGCCAAAACTCACTGACATCCCGCCACAGCGGTGGCGCTGCTGTCGATACTGCGCATGCACAGACGCTTCATCCCTCCCGAATTTGGTTTCTGCGCACGCATAGTGCCCACACCTGGTGTGGGCAAGAGCGCGGGCTCGTTTGGAAGCAGTGTGTGTGTACACCCCGTTTCACACTCGGTCGAGCGCAGCCGTCACTGCGATCTGGTGGAGCCAGCCAAGAAATTTTTGAAAAGTGCGTAGTCAGGGTGCTCGTCCTCTTCGTCTGTTTGCTGTCACCGGCTAGACGAATCAAGCACCGTAAATAACTTGCGATCCTGCGTTTTTTTTCGTGCGTGATCCGTTAGTTGTTGATTGCAAAGCAACGTGATAGAGGGCCTTAGAGCGATTAACTGGCAGCTGAAAGTGACCCTTAATTGCCCGCCGCCATGTTGCACATTTTTACCACTAGACACGTGACTGTACCAAATCCTGAGGTTTTTACGCAAAACTGAGCCGAGATTCGTATCGCGATCGGTGTAGAAAACATGATAAACTATTTTTTAAGTACTGTTAGCCCCAGAGATCAGTGTTTAAAACATAAAAGCCCAAAATACAGCACCGCGCCTGACGGCGTCTAGTGGAGGCATTACGAAGCTGCCCGGGTTTTTGTCGTAAAAACACATTTTGTACTTAAAACAAACGAAACATAACTTATCTCGTCGGTATTGTTGTTGCATATCAATAAGCAAATATATGTGAGCGGCACTTCGTTAAAATCTAGACGTAAAACTATATGGTCGCGTGTCGTGTGGTCAAAAATGTGCAACATGGCGGCGGCCAATGGGGGGGGGGGGGTTCACTTTTAAGGGTGAACGGGATATGAGTTTATCGCTCAAAGCCCCTTTACCTCACTGTTGCTAAGGCACAAAGGCGCCGAGCGCCGTGACGATGCACTTTTGGTGTTGTTTGATTGGATTCATCGGATCCTGGCTTGGCGGCACTCGCACCTCGTGCGGAACGCAAAGCTCACATTTCTTTTATGAGGCAGTATACGGCCAACCAAGGTAATAGTGTTACCGCTAGTATTGAGGATATTACATGTCTCTATAGCTAGCACGCTTTAATGATAATTTCTTTGTTGTCGTAGAAAGGATGTTTCAGTACTTTACTAGCCAGATGCTCTGTTAACCTCTTCTCTTGTAAGTTTGTGGGGGTCCCGCTACCCTCTAACGTATCTGCTAGAGTTGTCTTCAAGGACCACTGAAAACCCCAGCATTTCATATTTTTGTTTTTGTTTTATACAATTGAAAATAACCCGTCATATTTATATTAAAGAAAGAAAAAAAAACCTTAGAGGCAGCATACAGGGTGTTTTTGTCCTAAAGCTTTACATATTGGTTTAAAAAGAAGCCGTGAAAGCTACATTTACCCGCGGTTTGAGCAGGTGAGTTATACGGGCAGGGGTACATTGTATAGGGGATAATCGTAACGATCAGTCAGCTATTTAAAAATGATTTGTTAATTAACTTTTTAATTAATGAAAATAGGCATATGATTCCTATCAGAAACTTGCTAAGCACCATCGGAAACCACTAAATCAATTATTTTTAGAAAGATATAAGACAAAAACAAAATTTTACAACGTTCTAAAAAAAAAAAAGAACTTGTCAAATTTGGACGCGCTTCTAGGTTTTAGTTTTTTTATCGGTGCGCCTCTCTGCGCCCGCGGTCCTGCTCTCCGATGATAGCGGCGCGAAGCCAACCCTCTGCCTCCCTCGTAGGTTGGAGGGAAGTAGGGCGCACGTGTGTTGCGCGTTTCAGTCACTGGGGAGCAGGACCGCGGGCGCAGAGATGCGCTCCGATCAGAAACCGAAACCTAGAAACGCCACCAAATTGAGCGCTTATCAGAACGCTGTAAAATGCTACCCTTATTTTATATCATCCTAAAAAGAGTTGATTTAGTGATTGTCGATGATGCTTAGCAAGTTTTAATGAACCATATGTCTATTTTCATTTTTTTAAAGTTAATTAACGAATTTTAATTAATTAGCCGACTGATCGTTACGATTAGCCCCCTATAACATGTCCTCCTGGCCGTATAACTCACCTGCACATACTTCATAAGTGTAGCTTTCACAGTTCTTTTTAAACAAATCTGTCAGGCTTAAGCAAATTGCAGTGGCTTAGCTCGGCTATGCCAGGATATACGTAGCGTAAGCTTAGGTTCAGCTGGTTATTCTTAGCTTTCCTGGTTGTCTAGGATTAGCTTGATTATCATGCTTACTGCTGCTTCAATGACACACACACACGGTATATGCATTATGTGACTGCTTCGGATACGACGAGTTAAGCTTTTCCGCTCTCCCTATTGCGGAGGAGGCGCCGTGTACCCGAGCTTTCAGTTGCACGTCGAAAAATCCCCAGGTGGTCCAAATTAATCCTCAGGCTTTGCGCCGCGTTGTTAAGGCTGAACTCCATGGAACGAATTAAGGCTGAACTCCATGGAACGAATTATGTGACGAATAACTGGCGAACGCCGCCCGACGGCACGCTCGCTTTGCGCGCGACGTAGCAGCCACTGTGTTGATTTCACGCGCAGAGCATAAGGCGCCGGGAAAAATTCGGCGGTTGTTCGCAGCATATTCGTCCCATGGAGTTCAGTCTTTAAGGCTGAACTCCATGGAGCGAATTATGGGACGAATAACTGGCGAACGCCGCCCGACGGCACGCTCGCTTTGCGTGCGACGTAGCAGCCACTGTGTTCACTCCACGCGCAGAGCAAAAGCCGCCGGCCAAAATTCGTCGGTTATTCGCAACATATTCGTCCCATGGAGTTCAGCCTTTAAGGCTGAACTCCATGGAACGAATTATATGACGAATAACTGGCGAACGCCACCCGACGGCACGCTTGCTTTGCGCGCAACGTAGCAGCCACTGTGTTGATTCCACGCGCAGAGCAAAAGCCGCCGGCCAAAATTCGTCGGTTATTCGCAGCATATTCGTCCCATGGAGTTCAGCCTTTATGCGATGAATAACTGGCGAACGCCGCCCGATGGCACGCTCGCTTTGCGCGCGACGTAGCAGCCACTGTGTTGATTTCACGCGCAGAGCATAAGGCGCCGGGCAAAATTCGTCGGTTATTCGCACCATGCATATTCGTCCCATGGAGTTCAGCCTTTATTTATCAAGCAACCTAGGGTGCCTTCATGTGCGCTTTGCTTAGGGTGGAGACTAGGGTGCCTTCATGTGCGCTTTGCTTAGGGTGGAGTCATCCGGCCATTTTGTCCCACACTTTTATTTTCCTTTTTTGTTCAGAAGCGCGTGAAAGAGCGTGTCCCTGCACGCGTCTGTGGCGCTGACTGTGCTATGGCGACATTTTGTTTTCGTCAATTTCTTTGTATTTTCCCCGTGAGCGCGTGCTGTCGGCATCGGGTACTACAAAGGGTGGCATCACCCTAAACAGAAGGACATTGAGGCACCCTAGTGGAGACATGTGGCCATTTTGTCCCACACTTTTATTTTTCTTTTTTGTTCAGAAGCGCGTGAAAGAGCGTGTTCCTGCACGCGTTTGTGGCGCTGACTGTGCTATGGCGACATTTTGTTTTCGTAGATTTCTTTGTATTTTTCCCGTGAGCGCGTGCTGACGGCATCGGGTACTACAAAGGGTGGCATCACCCTAAACAGAAGGACATTGAGGCACCCTAAAGCAACCAAGCTGCTGCTTAGAACAACCGGACAGCGCGAGCCATGATCTCGAGCGGGTGCATGCGCGGCGCATGCATCGGGGACTGACCTAGGCGCCATACCAGTCCCGCCCGTTCCGTCACTGCTCCTCGCGCATGCGTAGCACGGCTCTCCAGGAGCCACGCGAAACTGCTCTACCTCGGCCTGTGTAGCTTACGCTACAAAAGAGACACCTTGTATATGAATAAAAGACACTTCGGGAAGACATCTTAAAAATTCTTGTTCGAGTGAGGGACATGGACGGCAAAATGGTGTACTCCTTGCTTTTTTTGTTGGATGACTTCAAACTGGAGATGTCGTTTTGGTTTCTGTTTCACAACTCGTCGATGGCGGGCCCGGGCGTCTACCAACTAGCTAAACGCGTCCCCATTTCGCTCCCCGCTTGCCATGCGTCCTTTCTTTACGTGCAGAAAACGAAGCCGTTTCACTCGCCATTCCGGCCAGAGTTTTAACATTTCAAAGTCAGCGGCGTAGCGCGTTTTTAATCGTCGTAAAAAAAAAGAAAGACGTTTACAATTCTCTGTAATTCCGAATTAGAGCGCAGCTCTTGAGGAGGAGGAGGAAGGTACGGAAAGGAGGGTTTGTGTTATATTCTCGTACTGCGGGTACTAATACAGCGCTTACGTGGCGGCCCAACGGCTCCGGAACCAGGCCGCCAGGAAGACCGAAAAGTACGACAGGACACGGTGGTGGCGATGATGGATCTGAGGCCGAGCGGGTCGGCTTTTCTTTTTATAGCAGCAAGGATCGCCGCGTGACATCAACACTTGGCATCACGCGGCGAGCATGCAACAATGATGCACGTGCACGAGGCGCATGCGAGCATGCAACAATGATGCTCGTGCACGAGGCGCATGCGAGCATGCAACAACGATGCTCGTGCACGAGGCGTTGAATTGTCCACACAATTCAACTTTGCCGATTACTACATTCTCCTTCCCTTTAAATTAAGAAAACTGGGAAGGAAAACCTCTAGCGTTACATTACACAGAATTACTGAAAATACATTCGTTATCACTTCAAAGTTCATCTAAGCTTGAAATTGTAAAACATAAATTCACTCTTTTGTCCCAAAAGTTCTTCAGTGCATGAAAGCACAGGTGTCCCGGCAACGGTGTTTCACATGTCCTTGTCACGCGTGATACACATCACTGTCACTCGTTCTTACTTTGAGTAAAGTGCTGAACTACGCATCACTTTTCCCCTTCGACGAAAAAAATTTACTGCGTTATTAAAGGTGAAACTGGTCCTTTAGGTCCCGCACTCATTGTTCACAAGTTATTCAGTGTCTTTAATAAATGAAATAGTCTTTCAGATGACTTGGAGGTTTACGTTGGCGTACGGGTCGGCCCTCTGATGTCGGTGGAGCTTCCACTGCAGGTGCTGGCTCGTAGGAATGCGTCAAAACATCACTCACGTTGTTGGATACGTCCAATAGTTCAGGCATGGACGAATATGCCGAATTTGATGAAGTATTTGGTGTGCTGGTGCTTGGTTCTACCGGTGATCGGGAGCCCGGTTCGACATGTGGAGAGCTCGGATGCATAACAGCATACGACTCCGGTATATGTGGACCAGGTTCCACAGGAGAGCTTGTACGAAGATCAACAGGCCTTGTTGAAGGTGAACTCTGACCAGGCACAGAAGTGGACCTCGGACTGGGAACGAAGGTGTTCTCTTGCCTCGGAGACGATAGGCCAGGCTCCTCAGGGGAACCCGGATCAGACATGGCGGCCTCCACAGGCCCTGGTGAGGACGATGAGTCTTGGACCACAGGTTGTCCCCACTCAGCAACAGTGTCCCCAACCGGCCGGGTAGAAGGTGACAGGAAACTTGGTGTAGAAGGTTCCGGCACTGCATCCTCGTCGCCATTGTTATATTCTCGTACTGCGGGTACTAATACAGCGCTTACAGTGGCGGCCCAACGGCTCCGGAACCAGGTCGCCAGGAAGACCGAAAAGTACGACAGGACACGGTGGTGGCGATGATGGATCTGAGGCCGAGCGGGTCGGCTTTTCTCTTTATAGCAGCAAGCGATTTATTTTAGCGAGAAATCTGGTCTTGTCTGATTAGGCCTACCTTCGAATGTCAGGCCTGAACCTTAACGTTCTGTGACGCCATTTTGAATTTTGCATTTTCGGCATTTTCGTTGCTTCTTGAGGTTTGAGGTTGAGGTTCTTGAGGTTTCAGTTTTCTTTTAAATGCAATTCATAGCCATAGCTTGCGATCGCAACCGCTGCAGGGGTTACGTACGCAAAGGCGCTGCCTGTGAAATAACAGCGCACCGCTGTTAGCGGTTTTGAATACGTTCCTTAGCCACCTTAAAACGTTTAGGACATGACTCTCAACACTGCCGCAGCAGCGTTAACTGTTCCGACATCTATAACTACTCTCCCTGGCTGCAGTTTAACACCTGTATTGACGGGTGTGCCGCCACTACATGCAGTGCCTCATAGTTTATTTAATTACATAATTTACGTGCAAATATCATCCAACTGGCACATGAGACCCATCAAGGTATATCAAGAACCACGAGCGTCATCAGGCGCCTCGTGCACGAGCATCATTGTTGCATGCTCGCATGCGCCTCGTGCACGTGCATCATTGTTGCATGCTCGCCGCGTGATGTGATCTATAACGTACATAATTAGGTACTAATACAGCGCTTACGTGGCGGCCCAACGGCTCCGGAACCAGGCCGCCAGGAAGACCGAAAAGTACGACAGGACACGGTGGTGGCGATGATGGATCTGAGGCCGAGCGGGTCGGCTTTTCTTTTATAGCAGCAAGGATCGCCGCGTGACATCAACACTTGGCATCACGCGGCGAGCATGCAACAATGATGCACATGCACGAGGCGCATGCGAGCATGCAACAATGATGCTCGTGCACGAGGCGCATGCGAGCATGCAACAACGATGCTCGTGCACGAGGCGTTGAATTGTCCACACAATTCAACTTTGCCGATTACTACACGGAGCCGCCGTTTGGCGCGGCTTCAAAGCTGATGACGTCGGTTCGCTTCATGGGACAGTTGATGCTTTCGCATTAAAAGTGAAGGAAGCAAACGACCCACCGTAGATGGACAAGAAGCTGCAGCTCTCCACGTGCAAATAGTCGCCTCTGATGAAAATACCGAACCGACTTTGAAACGTCGGACTTCTAACTGTTTAGGACTTGGTTGGTTATCGTCCGTATTTCTCTAATAAAGATGCGTGCAATGATGATTTTAATTACACATAAATATCGCTAAGAACCGACAATATATTTCTAATTTAAATCACATTTGGATATCGGATTGCTTGAGCTCGAAACTTCACAGAATATACTGTCTTGGGAGGCAAAAGTTATATTTGGTTTTACGTGCACTTGTATAGACCCTTTACAAAAAACAGCGCCATCTGTTGAACGCAGCGGCAATCAGCGTCAGCCGCCATCTTGCAGGGTTGGCGGCGGCAGCGCCGATACCAGTTGACATCGCGTGACTGGCGTGCGGCGCGTGCATTTTCGACCACGTGTGTGATGCCTACCTACTGCTGCGTGCCCCTCTGTAAACAGAGTGGGAATAGACAGAATAGACCTATTGCTGTCTTACCCAAGCATCAAGGAAAATGCAGGGATTGGTGTTCCACGCGCCGCACGTGCTGGCCTCAGCAGTAGTAACTTTTCCAAAGAAAAAACCTAAAACAAATGGCATCTTGCACGCGCGTTCGTCAATGCTTTCTTTTGGTTATTTACTTCGAATCTTTTATACAGGAAAGGCGTGCGCGTGTGGCGCGTGGAACACCAATCCCTGCATTTTCCTTGATGCTTGGGTAAGACAGCAAATGGTCTATTTGGACTCGTCCGGAACAAGGGTACGTACTTATCGATGTTCGCGTTATGTTTTGACGGGTTTAGACACGATCGCGCGGCCAACAAAAGTAAAAGCCAGCACTGAGTATCGTGCCTTGCATCCCCTGTTCCTAAGTGCATTTTGCAACATTCGTAGTCCGATTCCCTTGTTTCAGCTAGGGAGGAGACTACACAGTATCACTGACTGATACTTTCCACACTCCGTGGGTGATGTGGTGATGTACGAAGTGCACAAAAAAAAAGAGGAAAACATGCACTTATTTGCAGACACATTTTGAAAAATAAACTGTGTCAAAGAAGCCATCATGCTGTCTCTTTAAAAAAACATAGTAATAATGTATAGCATTTTGACGCCGGTGATGTTCACAAGTTGCTGTCGGGAATGCTCCCATCGCATCGCGGCGTGAAAATGACTGCGATTTGAGTCAAAAAGCGACAGGGGTCACGTTATTTTGGAGAAGAATCGCAGCGTGCAAAATGGGGTTAAAGAGCGCGAAGCAGCACGAAAGAGCAATTACATTTCGCAATCGCTAGTAGTAGTACACTGTTAGTCAGTACGACTAGCGTGGCGCAATGTACTTATTTGAGGCAGCAACAAAGAAAGTGAACGTCTGTGTTCGGCCTGCCTGCCCCCGTAAAAATATTTTTTCGTGGTACAAAATACGCACAGCCAACGATCGGCGAGAACCTCAGCGATATCTGTTCGACGATCGCTGGCCGGTTGCTTTTCTCAGCGAGTGACACCTATGCGAATCAAAGCCTGTCGAATTTTGCAATATCGAAGGTGCTCTTAGCTTTTTCTCGCGTAGTTTGCCTTCATGGCAAACTACGCGAGAAACTTGTAACTTCTCTCGAAGCAACGCACCGATTCCGATCGACTCTCGTAGAAACGTTCCACTTCGTTGTCTTTCACAGCTGGAAGTTGGGAGATGTCGGTTACCCAACCGGTGATGGGGAAAACCCCGCTTGTAGCCATGCAGGAGCGAGGTAAATAAGAAAGTGTCGTTGGAGAGAGCAGCACCTACATCCGCACGCGCGTCCGGGCGTCCGGAACAACCCTGCAAGATGGTGTCGGCCGCCCAATGTTGCTGCACTCGTTTAGCGGATTTTCACCGTTGCCAGATATTTTGAAAGGGGTCTATTGCGGCCTCATTTTACAACACTGTGCTTTATCAGTCATGCGCGCTCTAACACTTTATTAGGCTGCCGCATATCATCGCGAGACTACTATATACACATTTGCAAGTCCGGCTTCAGGGCACTGCCATCTTGCTTGGCTGGGGTGCGCTTGGACGAGTCATAATCCGATTACGAAGCGTAATCGAATTATGGCCGCGCCCAAGAGCGCACCTCGCTGAGGAAGATGGCGGCGCCCTGAGACCGGACTTGCAAACGTGCACAACTTTACAATTCGGACATCTCTTTTGCTACACTTTGTTTCAGCTTAACATTGCAAAGGGACGAAGAAAACCAAATGCTGCTTCGAAAAGCGTGCCTATCAGTGTCATACACGAGCGTTCAGTGAGGACATTGGTCTAGAGCGTCAGATAATAGCGACATAAACTTCTAGAGGAAGGACTGGCTGAATAAAGCCCCTTCATGTTTTAAAAGTTGCGCAAGGTGCGTCGATGCACGAGGCACGTGCTACGTGCATCCCTGGGGAAGATGATGGCGGAAGAGCGCAGCACTGAGCTAGATTTAGGACGACATGCTCTTCCCGGAAGTGGCGCGCGGCACGTGTCTCAAGCATTTCCACAACAATGTATGGCGCCACTTTTCCCAGGAGAGAGGGGCTTTATGGCTGAATAGCCGCAAGTGACCCCTTCTGATCCCTTCAAGCACGTGGCTCTCACTCAAAATTTTGCTTGGAACACCCGTAAATTGGTGGGGCGTTCACATCTTCATAACTGGATGTTAATTTCCAACACTTAGGAAGATCGCGCATGGTTGTTGCACGCTCTTGTTTCGGTTCTTTATTGGTTCAGACCAAGGACGTCATGAACAAAAGAAATTGTGCTGAATATTCTTAACCTATTTCAACAATTATGTTCAAAATACGTCGGATTTTTTCTTTTTTTATGTTTAATGTGTTGCTAGAGTCACACTCACTATACTCTGTTTCATACTTGGCGTGCAACGCTGTCAAAGCTACTGGCGCGAGCGTGGGGCTTGATCTCGTTGATCATTTGCACGCGTTCTCCCGCAAACAAAACCATAGATGAAGCCACGCGCTCGCGCCAGTAGCTTTGACAGCGTTGCACGCTAAGTATGAAACAGAGTATAGTTAGAGCGAACGCGATGCAAATTAAAAAATGTCCAGAAACGCTTTGCAGGGCCCCTTCAAGTCCAGACGCAGCCGATGCTACAAGCGCAAGCAGGTGGTCCTGACCAGTGCTTGCACTGCAGGAGCGCTCGTGCTTGGCAAGACTGATGAAAGCCCGGAGCGTGCTCTTTTGGAATGAATGATTTTAAATTGGGACTTTACTAATCGCATATCGTTTAGTTGGCCAAAAGAAAGAGGGTAGAAAGTCAAAAGCCAGCTTTTCGGTACGAACATTTGAAAATATAGCGTACTATTTCGTACCTTCTTTCCATCGGAAGCTCCCCGCCTTTTCACTATATGATACATCCGCGGTTCCCAAAGCGCGTCAGCGGTGCCAAACTGTACTTCGTCACTCGGACGTAAGCGCTCGTCAACAATCAATCCGTCGACGAATATTTGGATTCGCGTTCGTGGCCATTGAGTGAGTGCCCTGACGGAACTTATCGTCACTGGCGAATCACAAGTTCTATATGGTGTGCATAAAAAGCACGGTGGAAGCTATGAAGTCATCGCACCGCTGCCGAAGAATGTCAGGACCACGTGATTTCACAATTCGCATTTGAGTTGAGGAAGCTAAGGAGGAAGAAGTAGGAAAATCGTTTCATGACCCCTTTAAAGTGAAACCGAGTATTATGTTGAGAACATCCCATTTAACCAGAAAACTGAACTGTTTAACATGGCTTGTACGCGACATCATCGCACTATGTCCTGGGGGTTAGAAATTTCTTTTAGCTGAGAAAATCAAATCCCGTGGTGTACAATGCACGCTGCAGAAGGTTCGCGCTCAGTGGAACTCATATATTCACAAAACAAAAAATATTATTTCTGGTACAGCGTCGTGAGGAACGACGCGAGTGTCCGGCATCATAAAAACCCGCTTTCTGGCAGGAGTGACTTTGCAAACGAAGTAGCTTTGCGGGATCACGCTGTCTTGTCTGCGCCCAAGATGATGCGGAGCAGAGGAACCTTTACAACGCAGTATGTTTTAACTCCCCCCCCCCCTTTCATTTTACGATGCTCTTCCAAAGAATACTTTTCATTTCTGAGGGACTTCCTCGCCCGTTTTGCCGAGGGTGCCGATCCGACAGTTATATTTGTGTCATTTGTTAACAGTAATCCTCTATTTCTTTTATTTTGCACCAAAAAACAGTGAAGATTAAAAAAAAACTGTGAGAATTTGAGTGGCTGCCTCTAAGGCCACTAGAATCTTTCTTTTTAGGTACCCCTGCCGTACACGCTTGTAGTTTTATTTATCGTCAGATTAATAAGCCACATTTAGTCCTTTCAATCCTTCTATTTTCGGGGACAACTTTCATGAGACAGTTCAGCAACAACGAAAACATGTTTGGCTGCCTCAATGATGTGTGCATGTAAAATGGTTCATGCAACAATTTTTGTACTTTCAGTAAATACCACTAAGAGCTAATCCCTGACGTTGATAGCTTTCAAAAACAGTTTTTTTCTCCACTCAATGACAGACGCAGAAAAAATAAAGGAAAGAAATAGCTTTTCCCTCCTCAACTCGCTATTAGAACAAGCGGCGATGTTATCTGATGCTAATTGCATACCGCCAGTGTTAGAGTTCGGCTATTCTCATCTTTGATTGAACAAAAGCCAACACGAATGTTTGGCGATGCTAAGTGCCAAGAACCCGAGCACTCGACTCGGGCTTATGACAATTGAGTACGTCACGATGTCACGTGAATCGCCGTGAAAAGTCGTGATGGCATGTGATGTCACGATGTCAACCACGCTAATACATCTATATTCCGTTGCAACTGAAGAAGGTAGGGCAAGGAAAGAAGGCCGGGAGGAAGAGCAGACGGAACGCTGGAGAACAAGGGGGAAACCTCCTCCTTTCTCCAGCGTTCCGTCTGCTTCTTCCTCCCCGGCCTTCTTTTCCCTTGCCCTACCTTCTTGAGTTGCAATGGACAATAATTACGTACTCAATTTAAGCCGACTTGACGCGGTGAGTCACGCACTATGTCACAAGGCCACTTGACGTGGCATTATTTCATAGCATATCATGACACTATGACGTCACGTGACCACGTGACACATGATTAATCGTAGTGCCAATGCAAAAGCGCCACGAAAACCCACAATTTTTCATACATTGCAGTTCAGTATATGACAATTTGATCACTATATAGAAATACAGCTGTCAATTTTTACTTCTGGAAATACTCATTTTGTAATAAAAATATTACCGTGAACCGTTTTGAACCGGTTACCGTTATATTTTTTTCCGGTTCAGTTCCGGTTCAGTTCCAAGATGGCGGCGACGATTTCGGTTCGGTTCAGTTCCGGTTCGGCAAAAAATAACGGTTCTGTTCCGGTTTTCGGTTCGGTTCGGTTCCGGTTCGACACTCTGTATGGCACGCACCCAAAAGAGGAAGACGCGTCCGGATTTCGGGAATCCTTCACAAAAACCAGAAAGCTTATTCTCGAGGAAGGGGTTCAACAATGCAGGGCCCGCTTCCACCGAAAGAAGTCAATCAAAGTAAGGAAAGTACGCTGGACGGGAGTGGCATGTCTCTTCTAAAAATAGTGTCGTGCTTCTCTCTTATATTTTATTTGCCTGCTTTGGCTTCCAAGGACGGATGACTAGCTTCAAAGAACGGATGCTCGGCGTCCGATCCGATGCTAAAGTGCCCGTAATGTGCGACATTAACTTGCCTCTCGGGAAACCATAACCTTTGCGGACTGACCCCCCCCCCCCCCCCGAAAGCTTTTTTTTGGGGGGGGGCAGACAGACATTTAAGGGGGCGGCCGCCCACCCTTGCCCCCCTGTATAGCCGCCCCTGCCCGGCAGTTGTTTTCTTATTTTTTTACCACGTCCTCTGCGTCAACGCGATGCCATCATGGTGCGCTGTGGCTTGCACAAACAGCATTGCGCAAAGGAAGAAGCTTTTTACCGTCCCCACGAGAAAAGACAATCTTCAGCGACGAAGACAATGGCTCAGCCGGATCGGTCGGAAAAGTTTCGACTGCTTCCGAGGAAGACTTTGCGAGGTAAATCATTGTAAAACTCTGAATCGTATTACCTGTCTCTTTCGGCCTCGCCGATGAAGATCGCCTAATACGAGCATGAGGCGAGGGTCAGACTTGTGCCTATCTCAAATACTCTACTCAAGATACTGTATCTTAAATACTTTTGGAGTATCTTGGTATCTTGCAAATACCTTTGATGGAGAGTATTTAATACTCTATTTTAATTACAATTCCGAGTATCTTGTACTCATTATCTTAAATACATTTTTGACATTCCGCCATTTTCAGAGTTTTTCGGTATGAAGTGGCGTGGGCGCAGCACGAGCAAACGTGAACATTCTTTCGAGCAACCGAATCCTGTTGCTAGCTCCGATTAGCCACGGTGACTTTAACTGAGCTCATGAAACTATCGCTTTTGTTTCCGGACTGTGACTCATATTTCAGCCCAAAGTTCGTACAATGAAGGTTCTCCCTCGCCTTCCCAAAGGCGCCTAATGTTGCTATAGAGTTTCCCCGAAAAAATTCTCAAACAAAAGGTGCGGTTTTACGGAAGTAAAGACGCCACCCTGAGGCGCAAGCAGACCGGGAAACGACTTACGAGAACAATGCAGACTTGAGTGTCAACAACATAACAAATAGAAGAAAATGAGAAGTGGACACACACAAAAATATAGACATTTTTGTTTTGCTTTTTGTACATTTGACTTCGCTAAGGCAAAACGTCGAGGTTTTTTTTCTTCTTTTTTGTGTTGTCAGTCCGGCACGTATTGCTCTTCGCGAACACTGTCTGTGAGCGAACATTGATAAGCAGAGAACAGTACAGGAAACAAACTAAGAGCTGGATGACCTCTCAAAATGCCAACAAAGTGTCCCCCAACGTTGAGTGCTTTTCTGAACGCAACCTACATGAAGACGGTGCGACCACTGCCGTGGCTATTATGTTGGTTCTCTTTGTAATTCATTCACTCATATCCGTGTCCCAAGTTCCTTTATAATGAACTCCCTGTATAGGAATATGAATTCTAGTTAAACGATGCGTCTAAGGTGCACCGCAGGATGTGATATTAAGCGATGTCACTATTGGCGAAGCGCTCTGACCCGTTTGTCACCCCCACACCTCGGTGTTTACCCAACACAAGGCTCTGTGCACATGCCCACAGGCCTTGTGGGCATGTTCATGTCATCTTTTTAATACATGGGTTGCACTGACGTCACGTCGCATATTTTTGGCCTCCATGTAAGAGGAGGAGAGGGAAGCTGCTTTGTAAGAATTTTGAGTGACGGGTTAATCTTCTATAATCTTCTGGGAGGAGAATAGCGACGACTGTGCAAATCCAGGAGGCACAAAGGGGGCCCTGATAAGAGGGGAGCTCCTTCTTGCCCTCCTCTCTGGTGGTCATCGTAGCGCTCTTTGAATGACGTCACGTGCAACCCATGTATAGAGCGCGGTGCACAGTGTAATGAAAAAATACCAACAATTAGTGAAGTGACGTTAAGGAGCGGTGCAACGATATTCAATTGGAATGTCTTTCACTTTACACGAGCTTACTGGCACCAGTGGGACCCAAGGATACTCGCACGCAACGCCACTGGCTAAGAAACTCCTTTGTTACGGTGTAATTTCAAGGACAAAAGCGATCATTTTCATTCAATCTCTCCTTGCAAAATTTGATGACGTAACGTGGGGAACGCAGTACACCCATATGACGATATTTGAATGCGGTTCATGAATTGGACCCGAGCATTGCGTGGCCACTCGATTTTGGCTCGTGATAATTACTAGCTCGAGGAGCATTCGGGTAGTGACCCGTGTCCAATCGACGTAACGACGACAATAGCCGAGCCATAACAATGTCTGGAACTCGGCGCGTGTGCTGTTCTTGGCCAACCCCAGCGCGTGGCTATGATCAACATTGGCGGAATATAATCGGCTCCAGATCACGTGGCCGCTTGTTCTGGCTGCGAGTTGAGGGGTGAACGCTGCTCGTTTTTCTTTAATTTTTTTTCTGGGACTTCTATTGCGTGGGGTGAAAAACGAACGCGTGTTTTATAGGTCATTAACGTCAGGGATCCGTTCTAAGCGGTATTTGCGCAAAGTACGAAAAAATTGTTGCATCGCCCCTTTAAGTGCCGGATCTCCCCCGAAAGCAGTCGTCAGAGGATGCAAACTTGACCAACTTGGGCTTTTGTGCTGAGCTGGGCACCGTGCATGCTGCAATGTTCATGCAGACCTGAGTGGTAACAAAAGAGCCCCTCCTCCCCCTCACCGGAGAACACGAATTCCAGCCGAACGCTGACGCCGCGTTCGGTTAAGTCAGCCGAGCGCTGAGCCATTGTATTTGTTGTCCCCATCTATCTAGTTCTAAAGTTAACCGCTTGGGAATCCACGGTCTGATCTCCTCCCCAATAGCTAAAGCGACATTTTTCTTGTTGTCCCAGAAATGTTTTGTAACATCTATCAGTGATATTGCCACGCGCGTTGCCCAGCGAGCGCGTGGCCGAATGGTTACCGCGCTGGGCTCTCGCGCGGAGGCTCCGGGTTCGATACCAGAAAGCGGACTTCTCTCCGTAAATCCCCGGAAAAAATGTCCCCGGAAAAAATGTCCCGAAAAATGTCCCCGGAGAGAAAGTCTCCGGAAAAAAGTCCCCAGGTGGAACGTAGGAAAAAATGGCCCAAAGGGACATTTGTTCCACTGCCGTACGAACCGCTCTTTGACTTTTCTGTATAAATCTAGAGTGTCATTTCATTCCTGATTTTGTAACATTGCATCTCAACTGTTTTTGTTTGTTTTTCACTATGAAATAAACATTTATAACACTTCTAGCCAAAACCAAATTATTGTGTTTGGGAAATTTGAGACGTACTTAGTACCATTTACAAATAGGTAAAAAGCGCGACGTTTTTGTTTGTTTTTCATTGTGAAATAAACATTTATAACACTTCTAGCCAAAACCAAATTATTGTGTTGGAAAATTTGACAGGTACTTGTGTACCATTTCCAAATAGGTAAAAAGCGCGACACTTAGCACGGACAGCGATCGCTAGTTTTTTTTAAATCTTTTTCTTATAGAAACGAAAGGTTAATTGTCATCACAGTTATTATAGGTACTGAAAGTGCTTATTCGGGGATATAATGCAGAGGGTAAAATTTCGTTCCCACTAATACTCTTTCTAAGTAAAATTTGAAATTACGCCGATGTAGTGTTCGCGCTAACAGTGTCGCGATGTGTAAGTACTTTGCGGAATTGTATATTTCCTCATTTGTTGGGGCCGTTTTTTCTTGCCGCACGGTGAATTTTTTCCCAAGGACATATGACCGAACCGCCCGAAGGCCATGAGGGTCAGGGAAACGCAGAAATAGAAAATCCTTTGGGGACATTTTTTCCTACTTTTCACCTGGGGCCTTTTTTTCCGGGGACATTTTGTCCGGGGACTTTTTTTCCGGGGACATTTTTTCCTACACCCCTGATCGAGTTACGAATGTTCTACGCGCCGAACTTTCTACGCCGAATGTTCCAGAAACCCACGCGGGTACAAAAGGTGCTCCGAGCGGCGGTCCGGAGTCAGTCTCGCCCCAGCTGTCGATCCTGCTGTTTCGCCGACATCGACGCCTGCGACGCTAGACTTTCTCTATTCAGTTTTGGGAACAAGTTCGCCCCATTAAACGTTTAGTTTCTTCAGTTATTCGCCGCCTCATTTATCACTCGTGACAATATTTTGCTCTTTATAGTCGGACTGCATAAAATAGCCCTACTTTTTTCCCCGTTTTGTGTTGTTGCGTGCTAATAAACCATTCTGGTAACCCAGATTTGCATAGCTGCATAATTATCGTTGTCAATGACGTCGATACAAATTAAGAAATGCGGAAGTATCTTCAAAAGTAACTGAAATACATTTATAAGTATTTGCACTCTACTCAAGATATTTTACAGTGAAAGTAACTTGAGTCGTATTTTAAATACTTTATGAACCAGGTATTTAGTAACTGAACTTAAATACTTTTATCGAGTATTTTGTCCAACACTGGGCGAGGTAAACACGGAACAAAATTACCGGCACGAAGAACTTTGACACGTCTTTTCCCGCGTATTTGATAATGGAATCTGACTCGCTCGCTCTTAGCTCGCTTGTATTGGGCCGAGTTGAGAACGATGCGTGAGAGACTGGGGTGCCACTAAAATAAAGAGGTTGTGTGTATGTTCATACAGCCTAGAACTTGGTCTGTGTCACAGGGGTGACGATTCTCCCATCTTACTTATAGCCGCGTCCCACTAGAGCGACAGACAACAACAAACGACAGCGACACACGACAACGAGCGACAGACGACACGGACAGACAGCCTGTTTGTCGGAGTCCGCCGTCCCACTTGGCGGACACGACGCAGAACACGGGGACAAGGACACTTGTTTCCTAGTGGGACTGGAGTTGTCAACAAAACACTTCAAAATACACAGACAAACTGAGTCTGGCGATGCGGTTTTCGTGTTTTGCTCTTTGGGCATAAAACGAGCCGACAAACTCGGTGAAAGTGGAGACGATTAGTTTATTTCTTGTTTAAACCTTCCGCTTGTCTTCATTTGCCGTTGGCGACTTTCCGAAAACTGTCCTGACAATCGACACCCAACTTTTTCCGAACTAGAATTCTCGAATCGTTCATTTTTTTGGTCGTTCAAAGCATTCCAGTTGAGCGCCACAAAATTTCACGCCGATTTGAGGACGTTTTTAACTTCATATCCGAATGATCGAGTGCAGGCGTTTTATGGGGGACAATACGGCATCCCAATTATCACAGAACGGATGACAATTCTCTCGTTTTGCCAGAATGGCTTGCCACGGAACTGGCGGAACGTCGTGTCCTACTTCGTGGTGAGCGGTCTTACTTGGTCAGTCTTCGCACATGGGTGTATCCATCCTGATGCAGGGGCGTAGATTTCGACGTCTTGAAGCACCACCTCGCGCACCAAGTTTTCGCGAGCAAAGCCAGCCCCAGCAAATTCCCTTTCGCGGCACGACCGCCCCGCGCCAGCAAGCAAGCCGCGCCCGCCAGACTTGGACGTAGTTCAACTACTCTACTCAAACTACTGTAGTTTAACTACTTTTCCGAGTAACTTGGTAACTTTTAATTACAAGTTTATTTGGGTAATTAGTATTTTAACTTAACTAGATTTTTCAGGTAACTTCTACTCAAATTACTAACTACTTTCGAAATCTAGTGCTGATTTTTTACCACAAAAGTTCGAGCGCAGAAATAAATAAGACGCCGGCAAATGAAGTGACATTTCCGAGCAAGGGGCCTCCTCACATTCCGTTCCCACGAACTTAAACTCGGCAGCCGTAAAAACTGCATCACAAGCGTCCTTGGGCCAAGGTGGCAACGAGCAGCCAAAACATAACACCGGCGCGCACGAACGCAGGGACAGATGCTTAACAAGCCTTGGTCGGCTATTGACCTAATCCGGTAATGCACGCAGGCGCCGCGCTTCCACTGCAACCGTGAAAGACGGGGACACTCCTGGATTGTTGTTGTTTTCATGTTGTCTGCCTTTAGTGAGTTCTGACTCAAGCGGTTTGGGGGTTCCACGGGTAGGCGCCACTGGAATGACCTCGCAGCTGGGCGCCTGTTCCCATGGTCGCCTCGTCGTCAGCGCATACTCCCTTGCAAAGCCGGACTCCCCGCTCACAAACGCAGACACGGATAATCCGTTCATGGGAGCACCTTCCCGCTTCGAACTGCAACTGTACGAGCGACGATGCTTGTTCACGTAATCCTTCGCGTCCTTCCAATACCGTAGTCGCCGGAGAGGATTGCGAGTCACCCTTGGGAGATCCTTTTGTTGGACCCGGCGTCAGCGGCGAAGTATACAGCGTTTCATCTTTTGTTAAATCAAAACAATTTTTTTTCTTCAGTAGCGTAGCACTAGCACCGCAACGAAACGCGCAGTCGTCCGGATAATCTGCTCGTCGTGGCGCGAGACTTGAACCCTTGACGGTCAGCTGCACTCGCTCAGCCTACTCTTCGAACGTCGTGGGAATAAAGAGGGGGCAGTCAAAACAATCTCAACTTGCTTAAAAAAAAAAAAAGAGAAAGTTTTTTTTTATATATAAAAGACATGTGAAGTTTGCAAAGGCAAACTTCACATGTTTCGTCATGGACACCGAAGATGCTGACACTCGCTTTCCCGACCCTGAACAGCTTGTTTCTGAAATTCAACGCTGCCGTTCCCCCAGCGCGTCGGTGAAACGTCTTTTTAGCTTGGCTGGGAACGTCTTTAGAAGGAAAAGGGGAAAACTCTCCGATAAGAACTTTGAAAGTCAATTGCTTCTGCGAGTGAATAAACTATTTTGGTGAAAACGCAAGCCATAAAATGACTGCATTTATTTTAGGCTCGCAGGGGTTTTCACGCATCAAAACTGCTGTTCATTTTGCTACCACAAAAATGTAGAAAAGTAACTTCGAAAGTAACTTCAAAGTAACTCGCTACTTTTTTACAGTAGTTAGTAGTTTACTCAATTACTATTAAGGCCCGTTCACACTCTTGCGACCGACTTCGACCGAGAGAGACCAGATCTGTTAAAACTTCTTAAAATTTCATTTCTGGCGCCATCTATGCGGTGATCGTGGAACTGCATTTCACAAGAGCGACGGTTTTGCGGCATTTTCGAGGTCGAATGTGCGTAATACCTATGAGAAAGGCTCGTTTATAACGTTTCCAAAAGTTTTTCGAGACAAGGAAGAAAGGATAATGCGCGGGAGAAATAGAAAATATGCCGAATTGTCAAGTTTATACTGCAACCCGATAGATGGCGCCACCGTGTCCTCTGGTTTAAGAAGTTGTAAGGATCCAAGATTTAAGAGGTCGTAAGAGTGTGAACGGGCCTTTACAAATGCGTCATTTCTACTCTACTCCAATTACTTTTGGCGTCAGTACTCACTAACTTAACTTAACTACCTTTTTTGAGTAACTTGTACATGTCTGGCGCTCCGCGACCACTATATGAGCAATCGAGGGACCGGAACTACGGGAACGAGGAGTGGCCGCCAAGGGCTTCTCTGAAGGTCGAGCGGCGGAGCGAGCCACGGGAGGAACGGGAGGAAGGGTAGAGGGGTGGGAAGGGAGGCAACAGAAGGCACAAGCGGGCGAGGAGGAAAAGTTTGTCTCCGAGACATGTTCCTCAGTGGGACAGCTGGTGCGCTTCAAGTCCAACGACAGACAAGAACTTGTCCGTCGTTGATCGTTTGTCGGCGCGTGTCGGCGATTGTCGCGGGTCTTGGTCGTTGCAGTGGGACAGCATCGGCGACACGGAACTTTGTGGTGTCGTCGGACAAAAATCGCTGTTTGTTGCTCTAGTGGGACGAGGCTATTACAGCGTGACTAGGACAAGGACAACAGAGGAGAAAACACAGGACGAGCGCTGAACTAGCAACTGATTCTATTAAAATGAAAAAAACATGTGATGCTGCTGCTGCTCGTGCAGGCATGCCTCTCCGTGGCCCTGGCGCTTCTCCTTTCACTCAACACGAAACCGGCCGAGTTATCCGAGATCCAAAAAGCCGATCTCGCTCTTCATCAAAGTCACTGTGGGCTGGCTCACACACAGGGATCTGTTTTGTGTTATGTGGTACGTCTCCATCATTTCTCGGGATAGTTTGTAGTTGTGTCGGAACATCACTGTCGTCTTTTTAAAAAGGGGTTGGCATCCGCAATCCCGGCAATGCATCGCCAGATATGTCTGGGCGGTTCCTTTCATAGAACTGTGGTGTTCTCGTAGTCTTATGTTGAGGCAACGCCCAGTCTGTCCAATGTAGGCACGCCCGCAGGAAAACGGAATCTTGTAGACCACGCCTTCTATGCAGGCGACAAACTGCATTCCGTGTTCTCAAGGCCGGTTCAGACACTTGCGTTTGAGTGCGTTTGACTGTGTTGCGTCGAGTACGAAAAGCGAGTCACCGGCACATCTGCGCTTCATATGAAGCGTGCGATCCAATTCAAGGAATCATCTTGGCACGCGATATAAGCAGCAGGGATGTACTGGTTTCTCGCTGCCGCAACGCAGTCAAACGCAGTCAAACGCAACTGTCTGAACCAGGCTTTACAGTGGCTGCAGCATCAAACACGGAATGCAGTTTGTCGCCTGCAAAGGTGCTCCACGTGGCGGTCCGGAGTCAGTCTCGTCCCAGCGCTCGATCCCGCGACGCTAGCCTTTCTCTATTTAGTTTTGGGCACAAGTTCGTGCCATGAAACGTTCAGTGTCTTCAGTTATTCGCCGCCTCATCATTTGTCATTCGTGACAATATCTTGCTCCTTATAGTTAAACTGCATAAATAACCTTTTTTTTCTTTCTTTGCCGTTTTGTGTTGTTGCGTGTTAATAAACCATTCTGGTAAACCAGATTTGCGCAACTGTATAATTGTCGTTGTCACTGACGTCGATACAAATTACGCAATGCGGAAGTATCTTCAAAAGTAATTGAATTACATTTCTAAGTATTTGTACTCCTACTCAAGATACTTTACAGTGAAAGCAACTTGAGTAGTATCTTAAATACTTTGTGAAGCAGGTATTTAGTAACTTAACTTAAATACTTTTATCGAATATTTTGTCCAACACTTATGTATAGTAACGTTGCGCTCAGCTGAGAGTAGCGGGAAGTTCACGCGCATACGCTCAGGCCTCTCGCTCTGCGCCGCGGGCCGATTTACTCACTAGGGAGGGGGCGTTACGGCGGTGAGATTATAGCGCTATTCCCTGCGACCCCGGAAGTGTATTTTACATGGGGGTGAGGGGGGGGGCGGGGCTAGCGGTCGAAAAAAAGGGGGAAGGGGGAAAGAAGCAAAACAAAAATGAAATTGAAAAAAAAACCCAATATTTTACTGTTTATAGAAGGTTTATTATCACTACCTATACCGTGTGCCCATGCATTCAGACTAGGACCAGTACGCCTCTTCAAAGTCATCAACATTCCAACCCGATATCGTTTCATGACCCCTTTATTTCTGACTTTTTTCTTTCAATTCATTCTTTTACTCCTATCTTACACATGGGGACTTGAACAATAAAGCAACACATACAACAGAACAAAGTAATCAAGGCGGTTAAATTATTTAAGGCTCAAACCGCCTCTATCGTCCGCCCTCTTTTAATAACAGAACTCTCGTGCATGCAAATAATACAAAAAATAATTGAAGCTTAAAGGGTAACTGCAAAAGAAAAAAAAGTGTATTCTTAAACAGCCTAATTGGGACAAGCATGTCACAAAACTATTTTTCCAACAAAAACAAAATTTTTTAGAGCAATATTTATTGCGCGGGATTGATTTTAGTGATTTTAGTTTTGGGCTATTTCGTCCGTTTTAAATAGCGCGCCACAAAGTTGGTATTATACGTCACGGGGTGGCTGCTATGCGTCACGCAGTGACGTATACCAGCCACTCCGAGCGCGTCGAAAGAGCGGGAGTTTCAAATGTGGAGAGGTTGTGACTCCGACTAAATTACATCCTGTGGCGTAAATATTGCAAAAAAATATTTGTTTTTTGCGGAAGATTTTTTTGTGACATGCTTGTCCCAATTAGGCTGTTTTTTAACACTTTTTTCGTTGCAGTTATCCTTTAATGTGATTGAAATATAGCAAACTCTATCATTTTGGGCACATTCACGGGCATCTCTTATGAGGGATCCGGTCAAAATGGTCCCGGTCAAAATGGTCCCGGACAAAATGGTCCCGGACAAAATGGTTCCGGACAGAACGGTCCCAACTGCCAACCCGGACAAAATGGTCCCAGCGTGGCATTATTTATTTGCTGTTGGCAGGTTTTTTTGTATTTTCTACTTTTGATGGATATTAGCAGCGGCTTGTAACTCTGTGCACACAGTACGTGCAAGGGCTCCGTCCCTTGAACGACTTTTTGAGGGTATGGGTCATATGAATACACTTTCGTATTAGGCCTTCGCTTCAGCAGCGTCGACTTCTTGTCAATTAAGTGGATCTATGTAATAAATACGCTCATAATTGCGAAATCAATTTTTGATTTTTTTAATATAAAATGTTCAGGCGGAGCGATGCTGTTTCTGAAAAATAGAACACGGTGGTACGACAGGCTCATTTAAAAAACCGCGTCAAGAACCTATAGTACTTTATGATAATGATTTTTATTCCGAATATCGTTTTGAAGCTCGATAGCGCTAATTTGAAAACAGGTTCTGGCGAGGTTCTGGCGATAGAAATGTAGTGATTACACACGTGGAATATATCGGTAGAAATCAAGAACCTTTGAGAAATAGAGCTACATGGTATAGACAGAAGGGATTTAAAATTTCTTTCAAATGATTATAAGGAAAATGTGGATATTATCTTTGAACGTGTGTCAAAATAAAAGTACCAAACCATTTTGTCCTATTAAGAGCGCTCAATGTATTGATAAATTCACCTGGGACCATTTTGTCCGGGTTGGCACTCGGGACCTTTTTGTCCGGGACCATTCTGTCCGGGACCATTTTGTCCGGGACCATTTTGACCGGGACCATTTTGTCCTACACCCCTCTTATGAAGATCAAGGAGGTATTTTCGAACTCCTCTCCTACATGCTCTGTTCTAAGGGTAAAATGTTTCAATTAGTTTTGCAAATTGTATTGTTTCTTCTAAGTTTAGTAATTTAGAACATCGCAGCCATTTAGACGTATTACTCTAAGCCATGGGTGGCCAAGCTAACCCGGCCTAAGAGCCGCAAAAGAAAACCATTAAACTTCCAAGGGCCGCCTGAAAAAGAAAAGGCAGACAAAAAGGGGGAGGGGGGGGGTCCAAACTTCTTTTTAGACCAAGAAATGTAGCTTGAACTACTTTAGATGATCTATCCAAGTCAAAATCAGTCCTACTTTAGATCTATCCAAGTCAAAAGCAGTCCAACTCTACGTACGCATAGTAGCGGCAGCTCAGGACCAAACCGCAACCTGTCTCAATTTAAATATTTTCTTTTTCTCTTCTTGGGGAAGTGCTCATGTGACCGGAGGGAGGCGGAAACGGGGGGAAGGGTGTTAGGTATCCTAGGTAGCCACGAGCCGCACTTTAACTCGCAAAGAGCTGCAGCTTGGCCACCCATGCTCTAAGCTACGAATAAAAGTCATACTTCAAAGGCTCGTAAAAAAATTGCAGCGATCAAATCACTCGATGGCAGAAAAGGTGTCTCGCACTGGCCGATCAGACACGGGCTCCAGAGCAGTTGCTTGCAGTCACTGCCTCTCGAAAACTTTTGGGGGGCATCTCAAGAGCCGGCTCCTTGAAACGCCTGTTAGTGGTTAGAAACTAATGCTTCGGGAGGTTTACCGATATTTCTTTTTGCTTGTTTTAAACTTGTCGTTTCGGAGGAAACTATCCATATGGAAATACACTAATAGCGAGTTCGTTTCACGGCACTCGTGTCCATGCGTGCCCACTCGCGGCGTAAAGCGAGTTCGTTTTGGCAGGCACCCCACGAGTGGTTGCACTCTCCGGGTTCGTTTCAGCGGCGGCACCCCACGCGTGCATGCACACGCCAGACTTGTACGTAATCCGTTACAAGTAACGAAATTACTTGTAATCTCTTACATTTATCGGTAATTTAGTAACGGAATAATTACATATTGTCCAGAGTAATTTTAAAGTAATTCCCTTACATTTTTCACGTAACGGATTCCTTGTAATCCGTTAAAATGTTTTAGCCCCCCCCCCCCCAAGGAAAAGGTCGTTTTCATTTTGGTAAAGTTGACCGCAGTGACACTGGGAGGCTTGGCACTCTTCAGTTCCGCAAAGCCTTTTTCTTTCAACATCAATCCCCTGAATCTTTTTTTTTAGATCTAACGACAGTGTAAAAAAATATAAATAAACATTTCTACAAAAAAAAAAAGGGGTGGATGGAGGGGCGGCAAGTTACATGCGCTTTTTTCAGTGTCTGTTCTTTCTTTGCGATCGAAGGCGGGGAGAGGTAGACACCAACTGATTGTATGCCTCTTCGAGAAGCTCAAGGAGGTAAGTGCACAAACAAGAATTAACAATGTCCTTCTCGGTTATAGTGACTAGGACCATTTTCATAATGTCACAACAGAAGACAACGCTCCGTCCGTCTACCCTAAAATCCACTAAGAGAGATGTGATAATAAGTGAAGGTGTTATTGCCACAAGCATCCTCGTTCGTCCATGCACACTTATCAACTTTTAGAAAACAGGATGTATTTTTTTTTCTGCTTCTTTCACCTTATTTGACCGTGTTTTAAAAGCTACTTACTTTTTTGTAGTTGAAGTTCTAGGGTTGGCCCACTTTATTTGTGAATTCCAGCCAGGTTATCTGCATCTCAGTTACCCTTTCTGTGAGTCAGCTTTTGGAAGCACTTCGAAAATTGTAATAGTCTTCCTGTTTTCTTTTTCCTGTTTTTACCCCAGCAGGATGCATCTTATCTCAAGCAGATTTTTTACAAATAAAACATAATGGTGGCTGACGTAAACCTCATATTCTGGGCTTGAGGAGAGGGTCAAACTCGTGAGTGGGCCCACAGTGCAGCTTACTTAGTTGTCTGCCCTTCGCTGCCCGTGGCATCAGCGGAGCACCGGAATAAACTGCAGTCGGTTCGTGCTCAGCGGACGTCTATCTGGAGAACACCGGAATAAACTGCAGTCGGTTCGTGCTCCGTGCGTTTTTGAACGGCACCAAGAAAGGTACACATGGCAAACGTGCGTTTACATTTTCTTGTTTTAACCAACGTTCTAATTAATTCTTCTTATGAGTGTCCCGATTTTTTTCTCGATTACTTATATTTAAATATTGGAAACTTTTTCTTATTCACCAACGTCTCTACCGAGGCTCGACCTGTTCAGAACCAAAGGAAGAAGAATATCAAGCCAAACCTTATTTATTATTTAATTATCACCTTACTGTTACCAACTCTACTAAAACTCTCGAATATCAGGCAACGGCTGCAACGACGAAGCTTTGCTCTATCTTCGAGGTAAATAGTACTTCCTTTGCTTCGCTGAAAAGCTCAATGCAGAGCATAAAACATTCTTGAGGCACAATATGGCACTCCCATCCAGTGCCTCAGTTCAAATGGTGTTCAGCGTAGCAGTCGACATATTGAGTAAGAAATAACGCAAAATGTCTGACGAGACTTTCGAGAGTCAGCTGTTGCTCAAAATACTCAAGGTCAAGAAATGGAACAGGTGGCAACAATAAGAACTTGAATAACCTTCTTCCCTTTCTTTCTTAATTGAGGAAAATATTGTTGAAAGTAACGCCACGAAAGTAACGGATTACTTTTGGATGTAACGGTCAGTTACTTTTATGGGAGGGTAATTGTAATTGTAATAAATTACAGTTTAGTCTTCAGTAGAAGGGTGGTAAGCTGGGCTAGTTGGTACTGGTTACACATGATTAAATCAGCGATCAACGTTCGGAAACTGTTGAAGAAAACAGAGGACAGGACAGACGCTGAAACTTCAGTAATTGTAAATGTAATTCCTTACTATTTTTTAGTAACGTGTACAAGTCTGGCACACGCTGCACCGAGAAAATCGGGCGTGCGGCAAAATGCAATCCCGTCATGCCTCGCTCCGGCGAGGCCGGCGAGGAGCGGGAGCAGACGACAAGGGTTCGTTTGCTACGATGTGTCGCGGAACCGAAAGGAAAAAATAGATTTTCTGATAGAAATCGCGTCCCGCGGGCAACGGAATCAAACGCGAGCTTGAATTGTGAGCGTCTGCTATTTCATGAAGGAAGCAATTGACATCCCGTGCTTTATTTGCAGGTTTTAAGTTGCTCTGTTGCCGTACAGACGCTGAAATATACCAGTGTGTCAAGAAATGCTCAGAACAAACGCATCAGCGGCTTCCGAAATGTTTATCACCATCTGTGTGCGGGTGAAAAATTGAACATTTGTCGACAAAACTCCCCAGCAGAAACCTCTGACTGCCCAATAAGCATCAGAGAAAGCTAAACATATTCACCCGTATTCACCAGGCGCGAGGAGCGCCTGTTTAACCACTGACTAGTGACGTCATCGACTAAAATGATCACGTGGCGAGCGATAGTCGCCGCTAAGTGAGCGCTTGGTATTCACCGGTCGTGTTTAGGGCCTAGTCGCCCCGCGCGACTAAGACAAATCTTAGTCATGGGGTAGGGCTAGTTTAGCCGGTGTTTAGCGGGTGACTAGCGGCTCAGCGCCATGGCCGACTTAGGAGCACTATATAGCTCCTACGGAGCAGAGTAGCGCAATCTTTGATCCGCGTGTTTCGCCGACAACATGGCCGACAGAGCAGCTCGGCGCGAGTCACGTGGTACTCAGGGTTCCAGGAGGCGGCCCGCCCTGCGGAGAATACATGGAGATCGACGCAACACGGCTGATTAAAAAATAAACGGCGAGTTCACACTTTTCAAAACCAGTCTGTCATGAAGTTGGTAAAGCACTAAACACTTTTTCAAAGTTTTAATAATATCGGATGCGTTTGCAAATTTTGAGAACGCACTTTCCAAGGCAATGGCGTTTGAAGCAGACGATTTTCGCCCGCAGCGGAGATGGGCTCTCTGGGCTGGCCGGAGCGGGTCACGTGGACGCTGTGACGTCACCGCGTCGTCTGCCGCTTGATGCCGCTCGTGCAATTTTTAAAAACAAATTACGTCCTTACTTAAGCACACAACTCGGCGCAAATTATTCGAAAATGTTCCTTATTATGTCAAAAACTATTGTCGTTCCGTACATCTCCACAACATTGAAGAAAGACGATTTTCTCACGTTCCCGATGCATTTCTGACCAGAGTTGGAACCTCCGGCGTTCGCCGCCAGTCGCCGAGAGACGGCGTTCTAGATTGCGCTACTCTGCTCCGAAGGAGCTATAGTGCTCTAGGCCGACTCATATCACCGCTGACCGCCGGCGCTAACGAAGCACTTACTGTCTCGGAACGCTGGGGGACACATCTAGAAAGAATCGGAGGAGCAAACATTGTGTAAATAGCCATGTTCAGCGGTCAGAGATACCGCTAAAGAGATCTCAGCAGGGCGCTGGACGACGAGAAAAATACGCGGTTACGGGCGCTTCCATATTTGTTTATGTCACTGGCAATGCGACATCCGTGCTTCTCCCTGGCGTTGTGTTTGATTTTTTCTTTGTAAAACTCTGTCTCGGACAAAATGTCTCTCACTGTAACTTTTTCTTCCTGATAAAAATTTAAATATTCGTTTTTATACGATAAAATACCCATTTACGCGGTGGCGTTTAAGTATGCATATGCGTGACCTATCTTTATACGTCACTTCCGCGTTTTAGTTCTGACTAGATAGTCACCTGCTCGCTTCGCGCTCGTGAATACCGCAGAACATAATCGCTCGTTAGTCACGGATTTCTCGTTTAACTCGCGACTACTTAGTCGTGCTACTAACCTTAAAACGGCGCTAGTTAGTCGCGCCTGGTGAATACGGGTGATGGACTCTACCAGGCTTGGGCAACATCATCATGTTTAACATTTACCTACGTCAGCCAACTTGCCCCGTCGCATTTTGTTCTAAAAGCTCTCGTTCTCGACGTCCTCACCAAGGCTAATATCAGATCCACCTCTAATGACGATCGAAATCGAAAGTCCCACGAAAAGGTTTGCTGGATGTTCCAACAGACTAGTGTTAAGTCGTACCCTTTATGTGGTTCACGCATAATACCATGCTCAAACGGATCAAGCTTCTGCTCGGACAGCTTCATCAGTTTTCTTGAGTGTAAACGGTTATAAGAATTGAAAGATTGCAACCAGCTGCTTTGTAGACAGCTGGTTGCGGAAACTTACGCCGTCTGTAACTATCTCTACGGCAGCCGAGTTGCTTGAAGTCATCGCAACTATAAACTACAGGTTGCAGCGTTCAACGTTTGTAGGTAAGCGTTGGTAGTGACTGCACTCTCGCATCCCCACCCATCACTCCGAACAGCAAGGCGCTAGTTTCGGTTTGAGGTCGGTACCTTTTCTACAACATAGACGGCGGCAGCATCAGTCTACTGCACTCGGTGCATTTGGCGAGTTCGTTTGAGTCCAGTTCTCCGTGCAACACTCTGCGAGTGCGGTGCATTTTGGGAGAGAACTCGAGCGGTGCCAGTGCGTGTGAAACGAACTCGCTATGAGAGACCAAAGATATACAAAAAAAAATATGTGTAGCATGTATGTTGCTCGTGTAGCCTTCGGCAACACTTGCTTGCCTTCCAACTAACGATTGTCCGTACAACGCGTCGAGGGTGCCCCAGTACCATAGAGAACTCCATCTGGTTTCAGTTAGAAGAGACCTCAAAGGGACCGCCAGCGTCGACAGCTTTGCTCCCTCGGACAAAGAAAGTGGGAGGCAACGCTTACATTTTGTTGCTCTAGCGCAGCTTCTTTACAACGAGCTCACAAACACCAGCTCGTCTAGAAAAACCGTTTCCCCGTTAAAGAAAAGAGGAAACAAAGGAGGGGGGGGGAATGGCACGATGTCAGAAGAAAGCCAGGGCCCGTAGGCTCCTCTGAGTTTTGTTCCACCTTTAGGTCTGAGCTGTTTTAAACTAAAACCGACTAGCTTTTTTGTTTTTCAAATTTCCGGGGACCAGCACGGGGACCCCCGGGGCCCTGGGCTGCAGCCCCCTCAGCCTGTACCTTAATTCGGCCCTGGGAGAGAGGGAGGCCTTGAGCCAAATGCACGGGGGCTCAGCATATTGCCCAGCACCCCCTGGAAAATGACAGCGGGGGCTCAAGCCCCCGTTGTCCCCCCGGTTCCGGGGTCCCTGGCTATTCTGGAGTTCCTGCGTAGGCTCCCCTACAGGAGCCAGAGTTGCGCGTCTGTTTTCACGTGCCGCCGGGCCGCTATTCGCCGATATCCGATCACTGAAGAGCCAACTCAAATGCCGTGCAGGAAAGTAGACGTTGCGCGCGTCCCACCGTACGTCCACTTGCTTTTGAACGTGCCGCGCGCCTCGAACGCGCGGCGCCGCTATTCGCTTGAGGAGCAGACTCCGAATGCCATGCAGCAAAGCCGGCGCTACGGGGTTGAACCAACGAGCTTGAGTAAACCTAGAGCGGTACCCAGCGTCCGAAAATGGCAGCCCCCCCCCCTGGTTGCCGCCATCTTGCCTGTTTGCCACATTAGTGATCACGTGATGTTAAGATGGCTGCGCCAGAGGTGGGCCAGATCAGATTGGTCAGATCACGGTCAGCAGATAAGTGAGTGAGTGAGTGATTTATTTGCACTTGAATTGGTGCACACACGGCGGCGTGCCAGGCAAAGCAGATAGGTAAAACCCTTACGCGTGCGCGTCTGCCAGCCTGCCGCCGTGTGCGTTGGGAGTTATAGTACTACCCCAGCTCTAGAAGCGTTAAAATTATGATGGCAGTGATGATGGAGGTGGTGGTGATGACGATGATGTTGTTGATGACGGTGGCGATGGTGATGATTATGATTCAAGAGGGGGTGAGGGAGTGAAGATCATGATGGCAGCAGACGCGAAAGCATTCGTCTCGCAAATACCTTGCAAAGTTCCCGGGATTCATCGTGTCCGCAACTGTGAGTGTGCTGCGAGAAGCTAATGGGATGGTCAAAAAGTCTCTAATGGCGGCAGGCTGCAGGGATTCGCTGTGAGGAACAGTCCTGCCTCGAACAAGTTCGGGCTGACCTGATCTTCTACCGAGGCGTACGGCGGCCGATAGGCGAGTCCCCGAAAGAGATCCGTCGAGCAATCGGCACAACACGCGGACTCGAGAAATCCTTCGTCTCTGATCGAGGGGCCGCCAGCCAAGGGTTCTGAGTCGTGTGTGGTGCGGCACGTCGGTCGTGCCACGGGACCAGGCGCAGATTTTGCGGGTTGCGCGGCGCTGCACACTCTCCAGTCTCTCTATTAGGTGTTGTTGAGGGGAGACCAAACTGCAGAGCAGTATTTCACACAAGGCATGAGTAAGGATGTATATAGTGCCTGCAGGATCGCCGGCCCACCTGGCCTTGCGACGCGGGTCATGAAGCCAAGCGTCCTGCGTGACTTCGCGATAACGCCGGCAATATGTACGGAAAAATCCAAGTTTTGAGAAAACGTGACACCCAAGATGGACAGGTGGTCTGATGCGGGCAATGGAGTGCCTTCTACAGTATATACAGGGCTTGTCTGTTTTTTGCAGTTTGAGAAACGTATCACGGAACTCTTGGATGTGCTCAAGCTTAGGTGTTGTCTCGAGATCCATCTCTCTATATCTTATAGATAGTTTTGCAAGTGACGTGCGTCAGACTGGGACGAAATTGTCGTCGTGATCGATGTATCGTCTGCGTATTGCACATAGGATACACTTGTCGTTGCGTGGCATGTCGTTCACGTATATGAGAAAGAGCGTCGGAGCGAAGACAGAGTCCTGTGGCCCTCCTGATGAGATGACCCTCTCTGTAGAGCGTGCCCCACAGTACACAACTTGTTGGCTGCGGTTCCGCAGAAAGCTTGGTATCCAGGTGAATAGGAAACCACGTATGCCTGCGTGTGTGAGCTTCTCAAGCAGGAGGTTAATGCCGAGCGTATCGAACGCATTGCTTAGGTCAAGTTGGATTAGATCTGTCATGGTTCAATTATCCCTGTGATGACTGATAAAATGGGTAATAGCTGCCAGTGCTGATTCGCAGCTGCGACCTCTTCGAAAGCCGTGCTGACTGTCGGAGAGATAGCCGGATTCTTCAAGGTGGTTGAGAGGCTGGCCGTTAACTATCCGTTCAAATGTTCGACAGACAATCGAGGTGATTGACACAGGACGGTAATGTCTCGGTTTATTCGTCGGCTTCCCTTTTCCCTTGTGTAGCGGAGTGACGAAAGCTCGTTGCCACGTTCCTGGCACAGTTCCGCTGCCGAACAGCCCTTCCAGGATCTGGCAGGTGGTCGGCAGCATTAGCGGACAGAGCCTTTTGAACCACGTCGGCGCGATGCCGTCTGGACCGCAACTGTGAGCGTGCTTGATCCCACCTGGGGTTAATCTTACCCAAATGGATCCGAGTTATTCCGGTGGATCAAGTCACGTGACCGGACAGATCCAGCAATGCTGTACGCGGGTAGGTTTTCGAACGCAACGGGTACAAGGCCTTTACCCAAGAGTGAGATGAAGGAAATTTTGGAACACGGCCGCCTGGATGGGAGCCAGCCGAGCCAAGCGAGCGGGTGCAAGCTGGCCGAGCGCGGCTGGCGCGGCGACCATAGAGTGTGCGGCGACGGCGGCAACGGCGGTGCGAGTCGCATTCAACCGCGATGATCGTGCTGTGCGAGAATGGTAAATTTCCATGTGTGCCATATTTGGCGAGGCAGACGATGAACAAATAGGACCGGGTATGCACGTATCGCACAAGATCTAACCAGGTATGGGCACCGATTCGAGAGCGTGGATTCGATCCGAGAAGGAGTGCGTGGGAGCTCTCACGCATTCCTTCTCGTCTTCCGCTCGCAGTTACTCTATACGCCCTGCGTACCTTTCCCTAAGAGCCATGGACATTCCGGTGGTCGAGTGCAGCGAGAGTGCAAAACTTTCATGCGAGATATCCACGCGATGTTTGACATATCCCATCGGCTCTCGGATCGGTGCCCGTACCTGGTCAGATCTTGTGCGATACGTGTTTACCCGGTCGCGGTTCAATGCGACTCGCACCGGCGCTGCCGCCGTCGCCGCGCTAGCCGCGCTTGACCAGCTCGCACCTGCTCGCTCGGCTCGGTTCCCATCCAGGCGGCCGTGTTCCCAAATTTACACTATCTCACTCTTGTACCCGTTGCCTTCGAAAACCTACTCGCGTACAGCATTGCTGTATCTGTCTTGTCACGTGACTTGATCTGCCGGAATAACTCGGTTCCATTTGAGAGGAACAGAACCCCAGATGACCCATCTGCTGACAGTGATCTGGCCAATCTGATCTGGCCCACCTCTGGGCGCAGCCATCTTAACGTCACATGATCCCTAATGTGGCAAAGAGGCAAGATGGCGGAAACTGGGGGGGGGGGGGGGCTACCGTTTCCGCTGCAGGCCGTGGGTTCCGGTTTACCGCTCCAACGTAATACTCAAGCTTGTTGGGTTGAACGCGCAACTGTGGAAGCCGTAGCTACTCTGCTACGAACAACGAGGTAGAGGGGCTCCGAAGGAGCTATATAGTTAGAAAGAGTTTGGTTAATGGGAAGAGCGGGCGGAGCCAGGGCTTGCACCAGACTCAGAAAGAGGGTTAGGCATGCTCTCTTGGCCAACCAGAAGCCGAAAAGAATCCCCTAGTGGTGGTAGCGAGAAACAGTTTTAATAATAGATATGTGGTTTTAATAAGCGTGTGAGAGTTAAATGTAGTAACCCTTCTTTGTCGGAAATAGGGTGCACGTGATATTTCGATTACGATCATGCAGAAAGATGTAAGAAACGAATGTTCCGCTTGAACTCTGTTTTGCTCGAACAGAGTGTGACGCTTGGACGGCAGATTCCTGGCCCTCGGCACCTGGCGCACGGATGAGGTCGATCGTTCCGTTAGTCGCGCTCTTCCAACATGATTTTGGATGACCGTGATTGAAATATCACGTGCACCATATTTTTAGTCACCAAGGGATACTCCGACGCAATTATTAATTTTGTTTCTCGCGACCACCGCCAGCGTATTTATTCCGGCTTCTGGATAGCCACATTCGAATTTGTAAAGACGCCCTGGAACACGCCCAGAACGCTTTCGGCCAATGGCGTCTCCTCATTTGACCCTATACTTCCCAATAAATTGCCTAACTCTCTGTATATATGTCTCTGTGTCATGCCGAACAAAGTGTAGAGGTTTTCGTCCAAGAGATTCTTCAGATTTTGTACCTCACCTTTGTTTTCGGCATCTATCAGGTGGGGAGTAGTGTCTTTTCCGTCTAGAGTGTCGATATAGCGCCAAAACTTCTCTCCAGCCTTTCTTCCACCTTTCCTGATATCTGCCATCTCTTTGCAGTCATGCGTTTGCCGTTTCCTTTCGACAATATCGTGGTTTTTCGCCTTGAGTTGCCTGGCACTTCTCCCACAGTCGCACTGTTACTGGTGCTTTTCCAAGCGTCCTTAGCGCCCGGCAATGTTCGCGGTTATAGCATCCTGCCTACGTTGGATGGCCCTCCGGATTTCAGCGTCCCCCCACGGGACAAACCGCCTTTTCCCTGGTGTGTCTCTCACTACCGAATGTGTAGCTAGCGCGCCTGCTTGAGCTCACCGGCATATTCTTCATACGCGAAGGCATTTATACGCGGGTATCACTTTCTTCAAAGTCCTATACATACTACCTTGATATCCCATTCACGTAACTGAAAGTTTACTTCCCGATGTGACCGGGTTCGGTTTCGTTGAATTGAACCAAAGTGAAGTATAATCATGTTGTGGTCACTGCCCACACTCCACTCTCCATCTTCATCAACAAAGATTTTATTGAAGTCGACCCGGCAGCCTTCTTGAGGCCAGGGCGTATTCGATACATGTCCTTCGGTCCCGCACCATCCATCTGTGTTGTCCCACACACTCTTCTCTCAGGTTTAGGATTTCCAGCTCACACTCTGTTTTAACATTCGCCCGTTATCGTCTTCACAACCATCAATTTTGATCAGGTGGCCGAAGTCTCCCATGAGTAGCACGGACAGGCTTCAATTCAAGCTCCGGATATCACGCCGAACGCACCTGAGTAGGGCCCCAATTTCCTCGAGCCTGTTATTTCCTGTGGAAAGGTAGAGGACGCATTCAGCCGTCAGTATATTGCCCACCTTTCCTATTACCCATACATGTTCTCGGCACGTTTCAGATGTCCTAAGCCACGCTTGACATTTGCTCGGCCATAAGAGGTCCACGCCCCCTCCTCGTCGCTCGTTGTCCACCTTATTGCACCCAGTCCAGCACCAAGAGGGGTTTACAGGGGGTTCTTCAGCATCGCGCAAGTGTGTCTCGGCTACTCCAAACAAAGAAGTCTAGTTCGCAGAGTGCTTCGTACACTTAATTCTATTTCCGTTGATATCTTGCACCATTCATATTTAAAAAAAAAATACATCCTTATTGAAAATTCCATCAAGATACGTAATTTGGGACACTGACTGCCAGTCAGCAGCCCTGGTGTGGAACGTGCCCTGATGGTCCATCAGATGACGTCTGGCTGCCAGTCAGCAGCCCTGGTGGAACGTGCCCTGATGGTCCATCAGATGACGTCTGACTGTCACTGATGGAATGTCCCAAATTACGCATGTGGTGGTCTTTGATGGAATTTACCTTCCAAATTTGCGTTTTTCAGGTAAAAGGGATCCCATACGAAAATGTCAGCTACAGGCCGGAATGAAAAATGACGGTTCCGCCTAGACCCAAAATTGGGGCACCAGTTCGTATCCACCCTGAAACCGCGCATTTCCAGCCCCAATTTTAGACCTAGGCGGTGCACCGCCGGAATTCCCGCTGCGCTCACCACTGGACTCTACAAAGAATTTGGTGCTATGCTCTTAGCCGTTACAACCGAGAGATCGTCGCGATTTCAGACCCAGGCGGACTGGTTCTGAAATTGCGACGATCTCTCGGTTGTAACGGCTAAGGCATAGCACGAGTATTTTGTAGAGTCCAGTGGTGAGCGCAGCGGTAATTCCGGCGGCGCACACGGTCGTCCAGGCGTCGTCACCAAACCAGTGCCCGGTTACTCCCATAGACCCAATGGAGTCGATTTCTGGGTAAACTGGGCGCTCAGCAGCGCTTCCGTGGTCGGAGGCGCTCATTACTGCAACGAATCGGCGACCCATTGCTCTATAGATAGATTGCGAAACTAAAATAAGAAACACTAATCATGTTTATAAAATAGAGCGCTAACGTTTTAATTATGAAATTTGACGCTGTCGAGCTAGCTTCAGCGGCTTCCTAGCCGTTTGCGAAGGCGAAGCCGTTCAAAATCCAACATGGCGCAGACCTTCCGCCGTGCCCTGCAGCTGCTCCCTACCGCGGTACCGCCGGTACCGCGGTAGGTTTTGGTTGGAAATTTACGGTTCGCGCGTGCCATGCCTCTTGTTATGGCAAAGAATTGTAAGTTCTGCTTCCCTACCTTGTGTCCAGCAGTTGACAGTCCGTTACTTGTCGTCGGCGTCTTCCAGGGAATCGAAACAAATGCAGCATTTTTCGCACTCGTTGACACATTTATTCAGTCGTTTGCATGTCAAAGAAAAACAATTTACACTGTCACTTTGAACAAGCGTTGCTATGCGGAAAAAAAATTAATAATGCGCGCAGTATCTACGTTAGCAAGAGGTGCTACAGTGAAGATAAAATGTGCGACACTGTTAGCGCGAACACGACATAGCGCTTTTTCACGAGGTTTCGTAAACTCAAATGCAACTATGGCCCGAGAATATCTGTTTTCGCGATTGAGCAACACAATACAGTCATGTCTCGCTAACATGGTCGATCGTTTCGGGCGCGCCACTATATAGGTCATATTTTCGGGGTTAGACGTTAAATGAAGAAACCCGGAGTTGGGAACGAAATGGGTAAATACATGATTTTTTTTTATTGTGGTCTCTGTAAAGATAAACGCTAAAAAGGGGGTAAACACTAAAGGAAAAATATTAGTGAGACAAAACAGTCTAGTAAAGCTCTTCGGTTACAGAATTTACCCAGAGCTTCACCACTCTCAGATGGAACAATGGTGACTGACAATGGTTAAAATTTTCAGGGGTTTCCAGCCTGAATAATTTGCAGTTTTTTCCCTAGGAGTTGCAGATGACAAAAATGAAGAACATATATGCCACCTTCATTGTTTCTTATTTGTGATCTTGGCATTGATTCATGATTATGGATGACTCACATTGTGGAGAATTGTTTTGGGGACTGAAGATGTCCATATTAAAGAGAAAATATTGTGAAAGCAAACAGAAATTTTTGTTTCTGTGGCATGAAAACACAATAATTTTAATGATTAAAACGCGCAACAAGACGACGGACACAGCAGCTACTTACAACTGAACTTTATTTCCGCTGCAGCTCGGTATATATTACCGGCAACAACACAAACCACTTTGGAAATATATACAGATACACATCGTAAAAATTATCATAAAAAATAATAAAAAGGCCAACAACTTGTCTGAAGTTTTTTCTTTTTTATGATAATTGTTTTATGTGTATCTGTTTATATTTTTAAACTTGTTTGTGTTGTTGCCAGTAATATATACCGAGCTGCAGTGGAAAGAAAGTTCAGTTGTAAGAAGCACTGTGTCTTCTTCTGTGTCCGTCGTCTTGTTGCGCATTTTAATAATTATGAATCACCAACTTTCTACCCTCGTCAATAATAATTATAATTTCTGATATGTGTTATATAGAAGCAAACCCAGTGTGAAGTAAATATGCAGCCCTGCCGGAGAATTCTACGCAAACCACCCTATTGGTGTGGTATGTCTAAAAATATATTTAAATGGCTATTGGTTGTGGAATCTCAAATACCAACCGAACATACATTATGATAAAATATCAATTGTTCAACCTGTGTAATAAGACAATAACGCAAACTTTAGTGGGCCAGCTATTGTCCAGCAAAACTTGAGTTCTCAAAGAGTGAAACTCTCTAAGTAGTATGAATTCTAGTTTCCAAAGTTCCTAGTATCACTGGTTGGAAGCAACCGATCTCACCCCTCACTCGCTACCCCCCCCCTCCACAAAAAAACAAAACAAGAAATAGCTGCCTAAAGGTTTTTGGCTACCAGCAGGCTAACAACTTGTCTGAACAAAATGGATGCTCAGAGGCTTCTGCTAGTCTATGATTTTGCTCCATAAATATCATGCAAGGAGCAACCTGCTGATGCAGTGGACAACATTGTCTCTCAAGGGCTCAAGAAGCACAGCCAAAAGATTTCATGCCCAGGTGAAAGCTCGTGTCATTCTGACTGGTCCATGCAAATAAAAAGTTAACACAATGCATTGTTATTTGGGCAAACTTCTTTGTTGCTCACTTACAGACCTGAACCAAAATTTTTAGACATATTCTTTAATACTATGTAGACCTTGCTGTCTGTAGACCAGTTGGGTATTTCTCATTTCTCTTGGCCTCTTGATGAACTTCCGATACCTGTTACTTGTGCCGTCAAGTTGAACCATGAGTTGAACCAGGTTCTCTTGATGTGGCCACTGAGATCCTATGATGCCCATGGGGTGAACCAGCCACTTCATTGTTCTTTCTCATTTTTGCTGTCTGTGTGTTCTCTATCTTCTCAGGATCTGCACAGGACAATGTAAGAATGCATTAGTTTGTCTCGTCTCAACACATACACTTGCAGAACAGAAACAGGGCTACGAAACATTCCATAGGGCTGTTCCTACTATCCTTTTGTTTCTGTTATCACCCTCTTTGCCCCATCCATTCTCGTTTTACATTACAGCTCACCGTAGATTAGACTGCATAGATCACTATGGCAGAACCTAGCATGCTGATGGTTACATATTCAGCTTGATAGGTTGGCCAGCAATCAAGTGCACTTCACAAAAAAATGACCACGGACACTACCTTTTGTTTATTGGGGTTCCCTGTCCCTGATGCTTGTTGGAGTGATTTTCATGCCTTGAGAATCTGTATGGATATACAAAAAACAACAGCATATAATGCAAATGTTGCTATTTTATGTGCAACAAACGAGAAAAAAAATGCCTAACGTGAGTTTTAATTGCTTTGAGGGGAGTGCGTCGGTAGGTGTAAAAACTTGCGAAAGAATTACACATAGAAAGACGGATAGCACATCTCGCAATCAAGCTCTGCTGTCTGCATTCTGCCCCTTTTTGCGTAAATCTTTCGAGATTTTAAAAGTGCCTTCCAAAGTTAAATTATTTTACTATTCAGCTTTCTAATAATTTTTCAAAAGAAATAAAACGTGGCAAACTAGCCGCAGGGCTGTAAAAAAATCTACACAAGATACATTAATAAAAACGGGCAGATATTATAAGATATGAACGCTGAAATATTATGAAACTGGGAGAAGAATATTTATATATTGACTTCAATTTACTCGACGGGGATCTACACTGCTGTGCACGAAATCGAAGAGAGGTAGAAAAGGTTATATTTCGCCAACAGTCTACAGATCATAAAATATTTGCAGGACGGTCTTCATCCACAAAACCGTGCTAAGAACGCTCGCCGAAATCTGTGCATCGCAATGAAATCACGGTGACATTTTGTAAATTTCAAAAATGAAACGATATATTCAATCACCTAAAAGAGTACAAAACCCTCAAATGGTGCAATTTGTGGCTGGAAGATCAGCTTAGGAAAAGTTTCAATTGGGGTGAAAACTTTCAAACTCACCGTCGTCAGTTGGGGTCCGAACGAACGGGTTCTTCATGTCCCCGACGCTACTTGGGCACCACTTTGCGTAACCGCACGAATGAAGTAGCTCAAAGACACGAAAAGCTTTCCACTCGCCAGAAAGTGCGAGGCTCGCGCAGTGCGATGATCGAGGCGCCGACGCTTGACGCACCGAAGGCAAGCGAAAGCGCAAAAGTACCGAGCAGACCCACGGACGCCTCCACAACGGTCCACCGGTTTCAGAACGCGCAGAGCGGAAGCGCGCATGCGCACAGGCAGCAGTTTCGTTTTAGAAACGCAAAAAACAGGAAAAGGCGAACTTTCGAGAGTGTAATATTGACACGAACTTTAAAAAAAATATGTCATATTTTTAAGACTACGTAATTTGTATTTAGTGAAATAATATGCAGTCATAACTAGAGCTGAATGAAGTTTGATTCATTATTGTTTTGTTTAGTTTTTAGTAATGAGCGCCTCCCACCACGCGAGCGCTGCTGTACACCTCTATGGTGGCGCCATCCGTGTTCCGGCCGCGCAACTCGCTCTGTGTCCGGAGGTTGACCAAACACGCTGCACGGAACACACACACAGCACGCACAAGCACAGTATCCAGTGTTGACTGCATCGGGAAGTTCCGGCGGGCAAGCGGTATCCGAGTTGTCCAAGTATTGTCACCAAGCACACCAGCGCATCCAGATGGGTCGGCAGCTTCACACTATATAAAGATTCAAAGCCGAGGTCAGTGGGTATCCAACCAGAGCAACGATACGCGCGTCAGTATCCGTGCGCCCGCAGCGCGAACGTCGCCGCCGGGCGAGCGGCGGCGACGTTCTGCGGCGGCGACGGACGCTGCAGTGGCAGTTCGTTTTTTAGGTCTTAGAAGAAGGGACAAAAACAGCGGCCAGTTCGGGAACAACATGGGGCAATATTGGACGCATCCAGCAGCGGTGCGCACGCAAGGAACACCCGCCAGGCGGGTAATTCCCAACCACCCAGTGCAGGTTGCGGGACACCCCTGGTGGAGCACACCTCGCCCTAACGACACCCCTCAGAGCAGAGGAGACAGAACGCCGACCGGTGCTCCACACCACGTGTCCGGTGTACGCCCAGCGATATCGGAAGGAGTATCCTTCACAGGCGCCTCCTTTTCACGCGGTACGGGTAACCCCGGGCTTATTGCAACCGACTGGACATCTTCAAGGACAAATGTCTGGGATACCACT